>JARJDQ010028205.1:0-21918 GCA_030264215.1 Geostiba sp. GC000077
AAGGATTTTCCGGCGAATATCGTCAAATTATCAAAATAATTCGCCAAAACTTTAAAGTGGAATTTAAGGTATTTCTGGGGCCCTGAGGGGGTTGGGATGGGGTGCATCTTTTTGTCTATCAGAATATGTTAAGATACTGAAAAAAGAACCACGCGCTCGGAAAATATAAAGGATTTTCCGTCGACTGTCGTCGTCAAATTATCAAATTAATTCGCCAAAACGTTTGAATACAAGGTACAATCTATTCGTGCATGGTACCATTCGAAAGTAAATTTGAAGGTGCTATACTATACTTGTCAATTTGTTTTGCGTGTATTAAAAGTGATATTTTCAAAAATATGTTCAGACTCATCTGCTACTGCTAAACTTTTCAACCTGTCGAGTCTCGACTTTGATTTAGTAATAACTTTTGACTACGAGGTTCAATCTCATCGTGCATGGTATCATTCGAAAGTAAATTTGAAGACGCTTAATTTGATGCTACTCTTGTTAATTTGTTTTGCTTGTATCAAAACTGACATTTTCCAAAATATGTCGATTCATCAGCTATACTATAGCAGATAAATTGTAAAACACTAAGTATTAGAAGGTAAAAAATAATAAATTTTGTGAAAATAATTAAGAGATACTTATACCTTGTTATCGACACAGCAAGAATAGCTAGGGGGCTCCGCCCCCTAGCCGCATTCGGCGGCTCAACCTCCTAGAGCGTCGGGTTTAATTTGAGCCTATAGTTAATTATTTTAAAGCAAAATTATTCGTTTTATAAGCAAAATGGTAAAGTGTTCCTTCGTCAACTGTAATATATTTTCTAAACTGGAAATATTTTAGAGTCAATAAATTATAGTAGTGTTATTATGTTGTATTATTTCGCGCTCTTAAAGCGCTCTTAAAGAGCGTAAAATCGTGCCTATCGGAATTCTCGAAGACACTAAAGGAAAGAGCTCGCATTCAGGAAAAATAGAGAAAAAAATTGAGAGAAGTCAAATTTGATTTTAAGACACTTCCAGGGCGTTGAGGGGGTTGCGACAGGGTGCATCTCAAAGAGCGTTTCCCGGGCTACTAGAATCAGCAATGACATTGAAAACGGTACTACGCGTTTGGAAAATATAAAGGATTTTCCGACTAATGATGTCAAATTATCAAATTAATTCGTCAACATTTTTCAATTTTGATTTTCGCGGCCCTCAGGGGGTTGGAACGGGATGCTTTTTAAAGAGCGTCTTCTTGCCTATGGGAAACCGCAAAGATTTTAAGGAAAAGAGCTCGCATTCAAGCAATATACAGCAAAACATTGAAAGTAATCGGAAAATGTTCACATTTGATTCTAAGACACTTTCTGGGCGCTGAGGGGGTTGGGACAGGGTGTATTTTAAATAGCATTTCATGGGCTATGAGAATCAGCAGTGATACTACAAAAATGAGCACATGTCCGGGAAATATAAAGGATTTTCAGTCGAATGACGTCATATTATCAAATTAAGTCGTAAACATTTTTCAAATTTGATTTTTCGTCATTCCGATGCCCTCAGGGGGGTGGGGAGGGGTGGAATTTTAAAGACCGTCTTCTTGCTTATCGGAAACCGCAAAGACACTAAAGGAAAGACCTCGCATTCAAGAAATATAAAGCAAAATATGGAAATAAATCGGAAAATTTTCAAATTTGATTTTAAGCACTTCTAGGGCCCTGAGTGGGTTGGGTGGGTATAAAGAGCGCTTCCTTGGCTATGAGAATCAGCAATGATACTGAAGAAAGGAGCACGTGTTCGGAAAATGTAAAGGATTGGGATAGGGTGCATTTTAAAGAGTGTCTTCTTGCCTATCTGAATCCGTAGACACTGCAGAAGGAGCTTGCATTCGGTAAATATAAAGCCAAATATGGAAATAAATCTGAAAATTTTCAAATTTTATTATAGGGCACTCCGAGGTTCTGAAGGGTGTGGGTCAAGATGTATCAAGAGCGTCTCCTGGGTTATTAGAATCAGCAATTATACTAATAAAAAGGAGCAAGCGTTCGGAAAATATAAAGGACTTTCCGTCGAAATTCCGAAAATATCTCAAGAATTCACTAATATCTAAAATTGAATATTTTTGCGGTTCCCGGGCGCTGAACGGCTTGGCATGGGGCATCTTAAAGAGCGTCTTCTTGCCAATCTGAATCCGAAAAGATATTGAAAAAATGAGCACGCGTTTAGAGAATATGAAGGATCTTCTGTCGAATGTCGGCAAAATATTGAAAGAATTCGTAGAAATTACATTACAGTTGATTTTACGCACTAAGTGGGATGCTAAGTGGGGGATGGGGTGTTTCTTAAAGAGCGTCTTCTTGCTTATTCGAATATGTTAAGATACTGACAAACGAGCACGTTTGAAAAATATAAAGACATTTTCCGTTAAAACGACTTATACGACACTTCCCGTGCCCTGAGGAGGTTGGGACCGCGTGAATCTCAAATATAGACTCAGAGAGAGAGAGTCTCATTGGCAATCAGAGTTTTGACAAAAACAAACAGTGTAATCAATTGTATTTAATTGCAGATATTGAAGACGATTTTAAAATACTAAGCTCATTTTTTTTAAATTTTCGATTAGACCCCATTTGCCTCAACAATTTCAGTTTTAAGTTGGTAACCCATGTACGTCACTTTTGTGAATGTGTCGCGTCTGTGTGCAATCAACGATCACATAGCACAGCCAATTCTCAAAAGTGACGTCATAGGGTTTCAACTTAAAAGTGAAATTGCACAGGCAATTTGGACTTAATCGAAAAATAAAAAAATATGGGTATAAAATGTTTATTTACATCATCTTTAAATTTATGCAATAAAAAAATTGAGTGAATATAGCCCATTGCCTGCTACACTGCAAGGTGTTGCTATTTATATTTTTACACGATTACGTAACCCCCATGCCTCCTGGGCACCGGGTATTTAGTTTATGTAGGGTCGAGGGGGCAAAGTTAAAAATTAGCGTAGGCCGCGTGTGCCTTCATTCGCGATGACATCATCACTATCAACCAAAGGCCAAACCATTCATTCATTCATTGTCACATAGTAATGATAAGGAAGTTATTTTATTTTAAAGCTACCTATTTTGTAAACATTTATAAATTTGCCGATGGTCACCGAAAAAATCACTAGATTCAGCGTCAAGTCAGATAAACCTCAAACCGTTCCAGACACGGACTTAAATGTACTACATTCCAATTTTTCTTCAAAATTGTCATATTGCAACGAGTATAAGGTACATTTTTTTCAGATTTATAAAACTCAAATTGGTCGAGTAATAAAATATTAAATGTTGTAAATACAGTGTGATGCAGTTAGTGATTCTTCGCTACTAAAAATCACTATGAAATATTGAGTTGGTACAGTTTGGGTATTTGATGTCCATAATAATGACTTGGCACGCTAGCATGAGGAATTGTTGACGCACATGTTTGAGGGAGTTGTCACACACTACAAATTTAAAATTTCGAATTTTTGTGGTTTATTCGCCTTCCATGATTCCCCGCAAGAAACATAAAGTTGAAAAACAATAATTGAATATTTCTTGAAAGTCCCTTATTATCCTGCCATTTTGAATTTTTTACATTTGATGGTCAATAAATTCTATTATTTGCGTGCTAATTTTTAAATTTCTAAGTTGTATAGTTTCTGTGGAAATCGGCTGTGACCGATGGATGGACAAATGCATGAGTGATCATATACGGGCTTCGTTTTTCTGAAACGGAATCATAGAAATTAAGCAAAAGTCCCTTCTTCACCAAACATAACTTTGATAACCTAAGTTGTGATGTATATGGGTAAATCAATTTGGACCCCAACAGAAGAACCGTAATGGCTATTTTCAACGTGCAACAACTGATAAATTAACATGTGAAATAAAATGTCTGTGTCAAAAGCACATATATGAAATGAAATGTATGTGGAGGCGCCGGGAAGTGAATGGAGAAACTCAGTCGCATTTGATATTCAATGCAAGAAAAAAAAACCAGGGCGAGTAATCGCTCAATTGGTGAGACTCAGAGGTTGGTAAAATAAGTTTGATTAAATAATATTAAACAGTAATTTAATATCCAATTAAAAAAAAAATGTAAAAAAGTAACAAGAAAAAAAGATACGCTGGGAAGCGGGCGCCTTGACCACCACGCTAATAAACTACGTTTGTTTTATTGTTTCATTTGTAAACATTATTTATCAAAGAAAGAATGAAATCCTAAATTCAGGATTTCTCCCGAATTTATATTTGATTGTTGTTGCATCTTACATCCACCGTGATATACATTAAATAAAATTAAACTTTCTCGCTCTTCCCTATGATGCTAATTTCGTAATTGTGGTTGTTCTCATTTTTGATCGAGTTATTGGACGTTAAGTTAGAAAAACCACGTTGCTGATAAAAAAAAATACCTAAAAGAATCGATAACTTGCAAACTAAGGTCAAGCAGCTCATTGTTGACAAACATTTTAGATCCTAAAGTTGATATAGAAAAAACTCATTTTCTGTGTGCAGCCTTAAATAAACCACTTCGTAGATAAAAGGCGACGTAGGTTTGTATTTTTTAATCTTTGTATGATGTTAGTCCACCTCGACAAATCCACAGTTTTAGTTAGAAGAAATGAAATTAGGTTCATTGATAAATAATAGTCAGGGAAAAACATTAGTTATGTCTCGATTTGATACTCCGTCGGTTTGACGATTCGTGTTTGTGGAGGCGCCGGGAGTAGACTGAGGTTATCTACATTTGATAATCCGTGCTAGATGAAACACAGTAATGCATCTTACCTTTGTGATTTTCAAATTAATTATAGCGGTATATTTCTGAAATGCTAAAACTTGATATTAAAATAAAAGAACTGGAAGAGGTAAAAAGATAACAACTAATAACATGTCTCTAAAATATTGAACAAAAAAACGAAGGAATCATTTTCATACGAATAGACAAGTTGTCCTCAAGTTTGCTTGAGACAATTTCGTCTTGTTCGCTGGCAACTATAATAAAAGTGTACATAAACAATATTTGAAATAGGAATGTCGTATATTAATCAACATTTATAAAATATTTTAAATTGTAACAAACATGACTAGATTCGTACTGATTCACAAATAAATGACAATGAGCGGCGTCGGACGCGCATGTGGGTATTTATTTTCTTTTGTGTATTTTATTATACGTTTTTTACGTTTTTTGTAGAATTTTTTGTCGTTTATGTTTTTGCGATTTTTGGATTTACTTTTTGGTGTGTATTTTTATGTGGTGGTGGTGGCGGCGGTGGCGGCCTCGCGCTCGTTTCGAATCGCGAGCGTGCGGGCGGGCGCGCGGTTGAGGCCGGTTCCTCCGCACTCCGCCGCACTGCGTATGCGCGCGAGGCCGCCCTCTGCGGCGAAAACGAAACAACAATTTATCATCAATTTATTAGGTTTTTCATTCATCTTATTTTGTTTGACTTGGTTTTTCCTCATGTAAATATCCGTAACATTAAATTGCAGTTTGCGACGCCAGATCGTGGTCACAACATGTGTTTGCACTGCGTTGACATAATCGGCCACCTTGTCGCTAAGATGGCCGTTTCGTCGGTGTTGGCGATCGCGCTCCAAAACGAGAACAGAATTCGGTGTTTATGTTTCATTGTTTTCCTCACTTTCCCTATATATCGCCTTTTATTAGTTTTTTTACCTTTTTTTTTTAAATTCATTTAAAATTTATTTATTTTTCTAATAATTTATTGGTTTTTCTGGTGTGTTACGTTTCCATATTTTCATTCTCGTTTTTATTCACAATTAAAAACTACTATTGAAAACTTATCCCATACTTTTCTTTAATTATCTTTGCGTTTCTTTTCTCTTTGCGTTAAGATTTAAGGTAGGTAAACGTTTTGGTAACTTCTGGAGTTTATTAGCTTTTTCATTTTGCGTTTCATTTTAATTAGTTAATCGATAAATAGCTGCGATGCTGCTGGCTGCGTTATGTTGGGATATTCACTTTTCCGATTCTCATTTTGTTTTGATTATTGATTATCTACACAGTAATGATTAATTTATTTTTTGTTTAACATTGCTCGCACGACGTTGTTGTTAATTTTAACGTTGTTCTTCGTAAGATGTTAGTTTAATTTTCGGGGGCCATTTTCGCATATTTGTTTTGATTACAGGGGCATGGAATTTTGCGTAGATACAAATTGTCATTTGTTTGTACAATTAATCATCAACGTTCGTCAGCATTCGTGTATGCAAATAATCCGATTCTTTGGAATTGTTTGATGTTTGTTTGAAAACTGATAGTGAATGTGATATATTGCGAAGGGGTCGCGGGCCGGCCGGCGACCCGGGGGCGGCTGGAAGCGGATAGGGCGCGCGCCGCCCGCACGCTCTTTGTTTGAAAATTGAGTTTTAAGAGGAGGTGGTGGACGTCGACGGTAGGAACAAGGGAAGGTGGGCGCGATGGGGGTGGATATGTAACGAGGGCTAAAGCTAATCCAACCCTAATAATAACGTTTTTACTCTTCCGTTCGTTTTTTGTTAATATTATTTTTTCGCGGATGTATGCTTGCTCGTTTCGAAAAGGTAAAAGGTACGGTTAAGTTTTTCTTTAGGTAACCTGTCAATCTTGTCATATCGCGTGTTGTTTTACGTAACTTGCTGTTTTTTGTTTTTAATTTTTCTTACTTAGAAGCTTCACACAGCCCGATTATACAACAAGCACTTAAAACAGTGCCGACTAAAAGAGTTCGGGGTGAGCACTACTACGAGATACGGTACGGCGGCAATTATAATTAGTTTTACGCGGAGAAACATGGAGCCATCTTAATTCATTGTAGAGAACGTTTTCTAGCTTTGCCATTTTTTGCTCGGCGGGGAGCTCGCAAACAACATTCGCGTTTCGTTTGCCGGTTTTTGCTGCGTCTTAAATGGCTGCGAATATCGGTGGAACGAGGATTTAGTGTATGGGGTTTGCTAGTTTTATTTTTGTTTAGATATCATTGGCGGAAAGCAAAGGGTGACGATGACGCGAGCCCCCCACCCCCGCGATTTCGTGTTAAATGTCTTTGGATTTTTGTTTAGAGCGGGGCGCGGACCGCACACGTTCGCCACTTTGCGCCTGGAGATGCGCACGTTCCACGCACGAATTACTCTTGCTTTGTCATAATTTTTCAGGTTTTAAAATTATTTTGCGTTAATTATTATTTAGAAATATCAAAGTCCATTTTGTTTGTGGTTTTTGTTTTTTGTTTAGCGTACGTTATAATGTATAATATATAATTATGGAATAAGTTATCTTCGTTAGTCATCCATAATGTTATGTGAGTAGTTTCCTAGCAGGACTGCGGCGTGGAGTGCATCCGATTATCGCGTCTCGCTAGAGCTCTTCCTGATATTTCGTTTAGACGTGCACATTAACACTGCATCGTCGCGCGTGATCCTCGCATTCATGGTAATTTATTCAAGTTCTTCTGTTCCGTATTTGTTTTTTGTTTGTTCTGTTTAAATCGTACGTAATTTTCGTTATATCGTGTTTGGTTTAATAAATTTTAATTAGTTTATATTTTATATGTATATATGCATTTCTTTGTATATTAGATTAACTAAGAGTTTTAGTTTGCTTCTTCGTCGTCGCTTCTAGTCGTCGCTGCTAGCTTGCTGGTTCGCTTCTTGTTCTTCATCCTCTTCGTGCTTGATGGAAATCGCGCATCGTTGCGATCAACGCGGGGCGATCAATCGATGCGTGCGTGTTTTGTTTGAATTTGTGTTTAAATTTTAGCTTATTCTGTTTGTTGCTTTATATGCTTCTTTTTGTTTTATTTTTTTGGCAGGATAACTCACCCGAAAACAACCGAGATACAAAAGTACCGAATCGGAGGCGGAGGCAGTTCAGATAGGGTCCGGAGCACTGCGCGCACACACTGTGACGGGGACGGCGGGGCGCGGGGCAGCCGTGGGCGCAGCGCATCCGTCACTAAAAAATTGCATACGTATTAATAAACAGCGAGATGCGACCTTAAAGCAAAAGTTACCTCGTAGTCAGACGTCAGTCTCGATGCTCATGGCGTTGATGTTGTTGTTGTGGCGCGGATTGCAGTTCTGCTTTCGGGCCAATTGGTCGCGCGTCACCAAGAGGCCCTCCTCGAGCTCGACGAGGTCGGATGACGACTCGCTCAGCGAGCTCTTCTTCATGTGCTGCCCCAGCGTGCCGGGCAAATACGGACAGCTGGTCACGTGATTGAAGTTCTGCGACTGCATCTCCTCCTGATCAGTCTCTCGATGATAGAAGTAGTTGAAGTTGGAGACGATGACTGGTACGGGCAGGGCGATCGTCAGCACACCGGCGATGGCGCACAGAGAACCGACAATCTTCCCCCAGACTCCCACCGGCCTGCGCCAACGCGGAAATAGAAAACATCACAGCATTAATCAACCGCTCTGCATTGCCACGGAGACGGGTATGGAAGAAAAAGAACTTAAATCAGTTAGTAGTTTGGTGAGTGTTGAAGAATAAAATATTAGTACGAATTAAACACATAAGCAAGTAGTAATAAACAGCGTTTATTGGAGGGTCCAGTGCGACAAAGCGCGTGCTTTTAATGCGTGCAGAAGCAACTAAAATGATCCTGTAAGCAAGCACTAAACAAGCGAAAAGAACGCAACTAAGCAGCAGCATGCACAAGAGCACATCATGCAAAGCAGAAGAAAGCACATCAATTACAATTACACATATCGCACACATATTTATCAAAGTGCGGTGCATTTTAAATTTACGACAGAAAGTTGTTGGATAATAATTCGATGGTGCCATCTGAAAGGAAGCACGATGTGGGGACAGAGGGAGAAGTGAATGGCAGGCGAGCAGGGTGGAAGCTTTGGTTGTTTGCCTGCGGTCAACACAGAATCACAACGTGTAGCATGCTCGATGTTACTGCAGGACGGATATCGATACAACATAACAAACGCCAACGAGATCACATTCCATTCCGGAGACATAGACAACAAGAGCGAGCGTGTCCGCGGCGTTTTTCTCGCACACCAATTTGCCTTTTCCTTGGATCTCAATGGTTTACTTTCAAGTGAAAATTCTTTGTCCCTCGTGAGAGTTTGTGTAGGTCAACATCGCGGCCAACAATCTCGACACACATATAGAAAAGAAAATGTACAACAACACGGCACGCGACAATCATATAATACACGTCCATATAGAGATAACAGAGCAAGAGAGAAGAGTAAACTGCAAGATAGTTCGACTT
The DNA here is from genome assembly GCA_030264215.1 of Geostiba sp. GC000077. Taxonomy (NCBI): domain Eukaryota; kingdom Metazoa; phylum Arthropoda; class Insecta; order Coleoptera; family Staphylinidae; genus Geostiba; species Geostiba sp. GC000077. The sequence continues at coordinate 9,240 of JARJDQ010028205.1, forward strand.
CGGAAGGAAGAACAACAACACCGAGAAAATGAGTTATATAGTAAAACAGGAAAGTGTACAGAGAACGGAAGTGAGAAGAAATTTAGACAACTTAAAAAAGATATCAAATAACATCGAGCGAGCACACTGCGAGCCTCACTGCGACACGACATTTATGCTAACTAAAACAAACATATTATTCCGAAATAAACAAAATGTAAATGAGGAAGTATTAATTCAGTTTAGGATCGACGGGAAGGTGTCGGGCTCTTCGTTTAGCTACATATTTTAAGGCTATCAGAAAGAGAGAAAGAAGAAATTGAGGTGTGTGAGAGATAGAGAGGTCAGGTGCTTCTTGGAATCCTGCCGCAGCGCGATTGAGCCGACTCGAGCCCGCGAAGGCGATATCGGTGGTTCGGTGGAGGGATTGAGCGAGCAAAGAATTTTCTGTCAACGTTTTCAAGAGAGCAGTGGTTACGTTAAACTGATTCCGCGAGAAAACCGCGATCGCGATCAAAATGGCCGTCGCGGCGGCGCGGTGAATTAGTCGGTTAGTTGGTCAGTCGGTTATCGGTTAGCGAGAGAGTGTACCCAACTACGGTGGAGGCAACTAAATTTGAATTAGGTGTATACATCATACGTCATGTCGCCGTATCCGACGGTTGTCATGGTGACCACTGCCCACCAGAACGCGTCTGGGATGGACTTGAAGAAGGAGTTCTCGGAACCGGCTTCGGCGAAGTAGACGGCGCTCGAGAACAGCACGACACCTGCAAGGAGGAGAAAGTGGGGTTCAGATTCCGGGATTTAGCCACTGTACCTCATGTCGCCGTAGCCGACAGTCGTCATCGTCACGACGGCCCACCAGAACGCGTCTGGGATCGACTTGAAGAAGGACTGGTCGGAGCCGGCCTCGGCGAAATAAACGGTGCTCGAGAACAGCACCACACCTGCAACAGAGAGTACTCGGGGCGTCGGCGCGCGGCGGTGGCGTCTCCGTCCACGGCCGCACCGGTGCCGGTGCCAACACTGTCACTGTGGGGCGGGGGGAAGGGCGGGGGGTGTTCCTAACTAGAGGTGGCTTAATCGCAGTCAGCTAGTTAGTACGGTTTCATCGCCTACCTAGGATGGCTTATGTTACTGGTACGTGTCTGTTCGTGCAAGAAGATCAGAACGCAACTATTCTCATAGTTAGTAAGTAACTCTAACTCTAGATCAAATATAGTATGTTTTAGATAGAGCGCAACGGCGCCCCCCTCGTCTGCGAGCACCTGCAGCTAGTCATCTAGAGTAGTATTAGGTATATGTTACAATAAAGTTGTACGCAACCGATCGAATACTGATGATGCGAGGGGTGAGGGGTGGGGTCGAACAAGAAAAGCGTCTCTCACCGATAAAGAGAAAGAAGATGAGAAGACCCAGCTCTCGCATGCTAGCCTTGAGGGTGCGGCCGAGGATCTGCAGGCCCTTGCTGTGCCGGCTCAGCTTGAAAATGCGGAAGACACGCACGAGCCGAATGACCCTGAGGATGGCCAGCGACATGGCCTGGTTGGTGCTCTTATCCTGCGGCGAGACGGGCGCGCGCAGTATGTGCGCCGTGTCCTCCTGCTCTGCGACGACGGTGGCGAGTGTGATGAAGTACGGAATGATGGCGATGATGTCGATGATGTTCATGACGTCCCGGAAGAAGTTGAGCTTGTTGGGGCACGCCAGGAAGCGCACGGACAACTCGAACGTGAACCAGATGATGCAGATGGTCTCGATGAGGAAGAACGGGTCTGTGATCTCCGGCACCTCGTCCTCCTCGATCTTGGTGCCGTTGGTCGTGGTGTTGAACACCTTGTAGTGCTTAAACTCGGGCAGCGTCTCCAGACAGAATATGACGATCGACAGGAGGATGACGAACACCGAGATGATAGCGACGACGCGCGCCGCCTGCGACGACTCTGGATATTCGAACAGCAGCCACACGTTGCGCTGGAACTCCTGCGAAGGCAGCGGCTTCTCCTCCTCCTTGATAAAGCCCTCGTCCTCGCGGAATTTGTTGATGGCCAGCTCGCCCAGCTCGTAGAACTTGATTTCCTCAGAGAAGACGTCCAGCGGTACATTGACGGGACGGCGGAGGCGGCCGCCGCTTTGGTAGTAATAGAGGATGGCGTCAAAGGAGGGCCGGTTGCGGTCGAAGAAGTACTCATTGCGCAGCGGGTCGAAGTAGCGGATGCGGCGCGCGGGATCGCCCAGCAGCGTGTCGGGGAACTGGTTCAGCGTGCGCAACTGCGTTTCGAACCGCAGGCCGCTCACGTTGATCACTACCCTCTCGCAGAAGTCGTGGTCGTGCGGGATGGGCTCGAAGTGGGCGACGCCGGTGAACTGGGAGTGGGGGGTGTGCCCGTCCTCTTCCTGGCTGCTGAGCTTGGGCAGCGACCTAAAACACATACGTAACCCATTAGTGACCATCATCAAAACTCACTCCAATCCCAATTCCAATTCAAATGCTACCACAGAAAACCCACATTTGCTCTTCCATTCTCCACGCGGGCATTTCGTATTACCATACATTGTTTTCTTGGATCAACAAAACAACACTCTATAGTAGGTTGTTGTTGTGTCAGAGATAACAATGTTTTCTTCTAGTGTGAGGTGTATCTGGTATGGGTATCTCATAAAAACATTTGCCATGCGCACTAAAGAATTCCACTTCGGTTTTCAAATGCCTAAGTCATATTTTCGTAAAGAAAAAAGAAAAGCTTGAAGCGGAAAATTAAAAACTATCAATATTGCAAGCATATAAATCCAAAGGCAAACGACTTGTGAGCCTCGTGACGGTTAGCCAATGTGGAAGCGGCTCTCGAAAATTAATGACGTCCGCGGCGCGGCAAGCACACGCCGCGCACAATTCGCGCTAGGCACACGATGACGTCAAAGAGGTTCAAGAAGTAGGTCGCCGTACCATTGACACCAAATACACGTTTAGCGCGCGCTGCTGTTGCACTGCGAATCCGCATCAACACACAGGCGCAATGGGAGCGGGAGCGTAGAACAGGATAGGCCAGGACAAGCGTCATCGTCATGCTGCATTGGAGCATCGGTGCGGCGCGGCGGCGGCGGGTCAGCACACGGTCAGCGTTCTATGCGGCGCAAAAACGCGTAGCAAACTAAACTGATACCTGCCGATTCAGATCGAATGCTATAACATTTCAAATGGTATTTATAGGTTTGCAGCAACCACGAGACGCGCAGAGGCCTCTGAGGTTTCCAGCCATTCGGAGGTTGTGCATACACACAGATAGGGAAACCCCGGCGTCACTCTTCGTGCCTATTTGTGCGACTGTGCGGAGTGCGGCACAGGTTGGGCGCGCTATTAATACATTTCGATGGAAGTGCGCGCTCACGTCAATTTCCGACCTGTTTTCTTCATACTGAATGCTTATCGACGCGTCGGTGGCAGGACGCTGCGAACCGCCTCGCAAGTTATGTCAGCGTAACGGGAACGCGAACGCCCGTTCCGTAATCGGAGCGCCAAACAAGTGCAGCAATCGGCAACGAAAAATAGAATCAAGTTCGAGCGCGTCCTTGACGGCGACGCGCCGCATCTGGACGCACTCGATGAGCACTCGGTGAATCGGAAGGACAAGTCCATTGACATAGATCACACTCCATGGTTCATGGATGTGCGCGCATTCCTTCATGTGTGGCCAAACGTTGCACAATGAATACTAAGGGAAAACGATTTGTTCGGTAATAGCTAGTTCCTATAGTTGTATACAAGTTAATCCAAAGTTTAAGCCAAAATATTTTCTAAACATATGTGGAGACTCGGGAAACGTTACATATAGGAAACAGGAAAGACGAAAGAGTATTGATCGAAGTTTGTGTATTTAAGTCTCTTATTTACAAAATTTGGTCTTCTTCTGGTTTATTTTAAATGTGTCTCTATTTGATGTGAACTTCAAGGCCTTGACGTTGCGTCTGGAAATACTTCCCGAAATCAACTTCAATACACATTAACGATATAGGTCTAGGGCTTGCGTTTTTTGGCAACCAGTTAATGATTGGCGGGTGAAGGCGTTGCGCCCACCAAACGCGATTGCGTTTCTTTATGTCGATTGTCGAAGCGATAAATAACTCAGCGTCTAGATCACCTAAGACGATAATATTATATAGCCGTTGTTTATGCACAGTTAGCTAGTGCTTCAAATCCACGCGCACGCCTTGCGGATCTACACAGAGGTAGGACAAGGAAATATCGACGGACTTGTGCCTGGCCGAACGCCAAGGATCACTATCTCTCTCTGACTATGCGAAGCGAAGGCGATGAAGAAAATAAAACAGTCGCGAAGACAATCTGCAAATTTCGACAATATAAGGTGTATCCAACTACATTTAAAATCCAGCCTATATTTGGAGGTCAGGGCCTCAGGACTCCGGTTTTAGGTTAACCACAAACCAGCATTAGGGCCATAGAAACACGTGTAATATTTTCAGGATTTCTTTTCAAGCACTGTCAGAATGATACTAATATTAGAGCCATGGGTGGATCCTGGGACCTTCCCGCGTTTACTGCGGCGACGGCGAGCCTGATATTCTATTAATCTTTAGAGTCATGGGACTTACTGGATGATCCTGGCCCGTGGCCCGTGCTGGGCCGATGGGTGCACCGGAAGACAAAGGGCTGGGGAAGTTTTGCGAGTCACGCGATCTACCAATGAATAATGCACGCGGAAGGCAGGGTCGGCGACGTATTTCTGCCATTCGCTCGGCCCTCGGTCAATTCCGACGCATTTACCCACCCCCAATGCCAGCGCAGACGGATCGCATTTATTACGACTAATCATGTTTAACGAGCCAAATGTCTTCAAATAACCGCTGATTTCGTGCGTTTGGATTTCTATTTGTTTTCGCCAGCGATTCGCGCCGCATGTGAAAAATGCAAATTCATAACACATATGATGAATGTTTACGCAAAGAGTTCATATAAGGTAAATATTTATCTATCGGCGCAATCTACGCTTGGAGGCGGCAACAATTCGCACATGTAACGACATCCAGCAGCATTGGCAGAAACGCATGACCGCATGGCGTCATCCTTGCAACTGCCGCATTATTTCGGACACGCACTGCGGATCGAATAGAAATCGATAAGCGGAGAAATTTTGAGCGCAGTCAGTCAATGTGCTAAATATTTGTAATATCATGATGGTATTTATAGCTGTGCACAGACTAACGAAACGTTGGGTCTTGGGTGTGATTGCAATGCGCGTCAAAACAATGCCAATCATACATTGAAGCTCTGTGAATTAAACAGTAAATATTCTGGTGGTTGGAAAGCTAGCGATATGATATTTTTTATGCAGTCAATTTCGATGAAAGTCTGCAAAACTTTGAAGGCGTTTCCACTTCTGCTCGTTTCCTTACTTTCCTCATTTTACTACCGGCGCGCTGCGGCAACGACAGGAACACATTTCGCGATGCCAGCGCATAACGGAAAACGCCATCTTGATGCTGTTTAAACTGTTGCCGTAGTTACCAATTTGAGTAAATTTCCGCTGTTTTCGCATTTTCACGCTTACATTCGCCTGCCACCAGGGGGGAGTAATACAGAAAGGGAATTGCAGGGGACCACCTCAGAAACCGAATACTGCGGATCGTGCGGGAGGTAAAAAGGAGGCAAAGGTTTTTCTCTCTATGGCCTCTTTAGGTGATGTCCGTGCGCTTTTAAATTTTAATTACAGGATACATTTTGGAAGCCGCCTCCGTTCGTTGGCATATCAATTGGGCCAGGGGGCCGAAGGTGCGCGCCCCCTCTTCGTGTCGTACACCAGGTTGGACGACTTTTATTGCCCCGCGCGAGTATATTACGCTTGAGACCGAGATTTATGAACGGCGCGTGCGATCCACTTTTACAATGGCACCGAACGCGCACGACTAAAAATGGGCAAAAAGAAACACAAAATAACCCACGAATTATATTCACACAGGCACTGCAGGGTTGAGCAAACCCAATGCGAATTGCCGTGTCCCGCATGCCGGCGTGTGTGGGGTATACACACAGAAAAAAATCAATGACCCACAAGTGAAGTGTACACACGAAACGACGCGTCGGAGGCAGCGGGCACACAGCAGCAGCAGCAGGGGCAGCAGGTGCGGCGCGCAGGGTGGCGGTTGCCGAGGGTGTGGGTTACGCCGAGAGCGGGCGGCACAGCGGCGCAGCAGCCGCACGAGAGAACGAACGAGGGCGCTTCGGCAATGCGGAAAGGGTGATGTGAGTGTGACGGAGAGGCGGCGGCGCACGGAGGGAGGCCGACGGGCGGGGTGAACCGCCAGCCTGCTTGGCAGCCCTCGCGCGCCTGCTGCCGAATGCCGGAAGGACCGATAGAAACGGGCGGATGCGGAGCTATGCGCGATGCAGGCAACCGTACGGGCAGGCGGAGAGAAAAAAAGGGGGCTAGACCGGTCCGCATGATGTGTCCACGATCGCAATGCACCACGACCCACGACGCGAAATGATAAATATGCATGATGATCACTACGCCTGATACCGCAGCAAGACACACAAAGAAGCTTGCTGGGGGCAATAGATACGTCTCTACGGTCACAACTCTCGATATGATATATGTATGGTGAATAAATTGGTGTGATTGGAGGTTATGAACACCTTGCTTCGCTATTGGAATGAGAGTATTGACGTGTTGCCCTGGCTTGTCTTCCGCGACTTTGGGGAATAGCACAACCGGCAACCGAAATAGGGATGGAAAGAAAGCGACTTTGCAAACCTCCCTATGCAGGGTGGGGTATCATCTACTTCTACTAGTTCTACCTCTTAACATAATAGTTTTGTTTTAAAATCGCTCAGTCACAATATCTGCGATTGTGCGTTTGTGTGCGTGTAACTGTGTACTTGATCAGAGCGCAGGAAAGGATGAAAGGAAGAAGGAGGAGTGTGCAAAGTGGCATTTGAAAATCGATTTCGAGTGTCCGTGCCTCTGAGGCAGCTAAGTCAGTGTGGCGGTCCTGTCGTCGTTATTAATTCGTAACTTTGCAAAATCTTCGAAGCATCTCACTCTCCACCCCCCCAATATGCTTTGTCGCATAGAGATCGATGTTGAGGCGAAACCTAATGTCCTCATGCAAGCGCAAGTTGTAATGCAGATGTGTTGTGATGTTGCATTGTGTACCTCATTGATCCACACCGGCCGTTTCAGGACGAATTCGATCCCCAGTTCATTGATCCTAGTTGCAGCATCCCAGATCCCAAGTCCCCAAGTGCGTTACGACGATTTCGATCGGGTCTTTTGTCAGTTTATCAGGGATGCTGTGCCCTCTCGCCAGTGCGATGCCCAAAGAGTGTTTTGCAACGGGCGTCTTCTCCAAGAGTGTTTTCGTCTGTGTGCGTGTGTGGTGGGGTGCTTGTGTGGTTGGTTTTTGGTTAGTGCGTGTTGCGCTGCGTTATTTTACCTGGCGCCTTCAGGGGGCCGTGGGTCCTGCCTCGGCTTGAGGACAGGGGTCAGCCCCCATTTCTCCACTAACTCGAAGCGGGAAATGTTGGCAGATCACGAGAGGGGAGCCGCACCTCCCCCCTCGGGCCCCATGCTGGACAACACAGGGGCTGCTGCTCTCGCTACACACACTCACACGTCCACGGTCACACTCAGACTGGTGTGCCCCGGCCGATTTCCCGCTCGCGGCACTCTTCGCGGGTGCTCGCGCTCGTCGTCCGCCGCGCTGGCTCGCGCCGTGTGCTAGCTAGGTGGCGGGTGGCCGCCGCAGCGGCTCGGCGTGCGGCGGCAGCGACGGTGGCGCGCTCTGCCGGTACGCCGTAGCGGCGCGGCGGTTTTGCGGCACGGCACCCGCACACCGGCAAAGCACGTTAGCACGCTGGGCGCGCGCGGCGAGACGTGGCGGCGTCGCAGGACTCGCCACCGTTTCGGATTATTCCGCGGGTTAGGTTGGCTGCGGCGCGGCGCGGTGGCGGCGGCGGCGTGGTGTTGCAGGCGCAGGCCGCCATGGCATGCCGCGCCGCCGCTGGCCTGGGGTGGGGGAGACGGGGAGGGCTCCGGCAAAGCGCGCGAGATCATTGATCAGAAGAGGAGAGACGCGCTGCAGGAGCGATCAATAGTGGGACCCCCGCACTGCTACAGCTGATCGCGGGCTGACAACCGCATCCGAGATGCGGAGAACGCGCAGATATATGTTACGACACTCTCACCTCCCCCAACCACCTTGGGGTCGGGCGGCCAGCCGCCCACTTGCCTTCTAAACCAACTCTGCAAACCCGCAGAGCACGTTAAACCTATACAGTGCGTTTGCGCATCTGCTTGTGGGCCCTATTAAGAAAGTGAGCAAACAGCCACTGCGGCGCATCGTGCATGCAAATCTCCTCCACTGAAGGAGGAAGCGTATCCGAGCGGAAGAGCACATTATCGGATGTGCCTGCTAGCAGGGAGCGCGTTGCCAAATCGGGAAATTGCATCGCACGTGCCATTGTCGCACGCCCCTCCTGTACGCATTACGCCACGCGGATCCCGTCCTATCCAGATATAATATTCACACATGACAAACATTTTCTTGCGGCTTTTCGCAACCGCAACATTTACGACTATGACGCACTGAGTTTCCGCAAACTATGGGAGGAAGTAGCTGCTGAACTAATACGAAATTAATTCCGGTTAAGATTCTATCGTAATCGAAATCTCTAGCAGCAAATCCACTACATATGTTAGCCAATTTCCAATATCCATCTTCAAATATTTTTACCGAGAAAAGGTGCATTTGTGTATCAACCAATCAACACACTGTGGTTATGATTTTACCTGTCTTCTTTCTGTTGTCGATTGCGAAATCGCTCTTCGTTCAAGCCGTAGATACCGGCGCTGAGAGCCATCTGTGCTACGAATGGTCCCCCCCGAGGGGGGAGAGATCATCGCAAGCCTGGCTGTGTCGCGTGTCACTTGTACATCTCACCGTCTCACCAAAAACACCACGCACTCACACTATCCTCGCCCACCTCTTTTGAAGGCAAAACTTTTCTAGGCTCACACTGCGAACTGCACTGATATCCGCTTTTGTCGATGTGGCTTAAATCGCGCGATCAGTTCCAAATCTGTTGCATCCCAGCTGCCGAACAATGCGCGCTTCTGCTCAACTGTTGCTGTTGCCGTTGCCGTTGCGCCAGCCCCTGATGGATGATCATCGTAATCATCATGAATAATGCCGCGTGCGCATCTCTGCCAGCGGTTGATCGACGCCGACGATGGAAACAATGCGAAGCGGCGTGCAAGAACCACCCATCGACGACTGAAACATTGTTCACACGGTGTGGTGGTGCTACCGGCACAAAAAGCGCCAATGCCAGTAGTAGTACATTATAGCCATGTAGCTATTGTGGTACTGATCGACTGGTTGCGACTTTCGTATCATATACGCCGCAATATCGGTGGAGGCGTTCACGCTGTTTGTTGCTACTTCGGTGCTTTTTTATTATTAGGCGAATTTGCCTATGCTTTGCGGCCTTTTGTGATGGCCTTCTTATAGTACGAAAAGCGACAGAAGTTTTGTGAACTTTTCCTTAATTACGCTAGGGGTGGTGTGTGCGGACGTTTCGGGTGGTTTCAGTGACTAACGGCATCATGACAAATCATGCAGCGACATGCATATTATAATTCACCTATATATTCGCTGTTTCGGGGGAATCGAGGGTATTAAATTTTATTCGCCGTTTCTAAAAACGCCGACTGGTTTGGTATGTCAATGCAATTGCAAAGCGCCCGCGCTGCAGACAAATAACAAACGAGTTTATAATGAACGGCGCAACCTGACAGTTTACTGCATGGTAATAACAACGCGCTCTCGCTCTATTCGCCACGCTTTGGAGCGAGTGCCGAATGTCACCGAATGACTGCGGAATATGCCAAGTCTTTGCCGTCATCACGCGATGCTACTGTTTTGCGCCAAACAACCAAACATTGAGGGTAGAAAACTATTTATCGCGCAAAATATGTGCCAAACTGATACTGGGCCATGAGAGGTAATGAAAAAAAGTGTTATTTCATAAACAAATCACAGATTCTTTTACTCTTCACTCTCTTGATCCTGTCACAACAAGCATGAGCAAGACTTACGCCATTAAAACATTTTTATCTACGATGATCTCTGAAACTGGTTATTATGATATCGAATACAATGCGTAAAGTTCCAGTTTAATAATAGAGTATCTTAATGAATTCATTAAGCAACTAGTTTCGTAATGAGATTGCAAAAGGAGTTGCCTACAGTTAATTGCACATGCAATCGCATATGCAGCAACGCCACCTCTGATCACACCAGTCGCGAGAGTTGCTCACTACGTTCGACCTCGCATCTTAAAATCAAACTTTACACACTAATTTCATAAATAACTATTTTGGAATTCGCAAGGCTTCTTTATTACAGAAATATTTTTCTGATTTTTTAAAAGTTCTTTTTGAACCGTAAAAAAAATTGGCGCAACTTTGGTGACTCATCGCGTTCGTGTCATAGAAATGAGATTCTCAGGAACTTCAATACATAATAACTCGAAGAATACATTTTTTAAAGATGTGCCTTCTTCAGTAAGGTCCTTAAAAAAATGACAATATCGATTTTGATATGTTTTTATCAATTTAAAAATCAGTAAGTTTTCCTCATTACTAAGTAGTTTGACTTGCTGTATCCACGAAAAAAAAATCCAAATAAAATACGAAATCGGGACCGAACCGATCTCAGTCGATGCCCAGGCGCAATTGAATTGAGTTCGTTTCACGTGCGGAGTGCGGATATTCTAACTGGATATTCTAACATTAAAACATCAATAATGCACCAGATGGCAGCACGATGGAAATTCCAGGAATAGACCGCGCGTCCTGTCGGTGTGTGCGCCGCACCGAGCACTTTTTTCCACTAGCCATCGAAGCCGTTTTTATCGGGTGCGTGGCGCGGTGGTGACGTCACTACGGGGTTGTTCGTAATCGCAATGTTCGTGCATGCACCCCCCTTCTCGCATGAAACGTCGAACTCGGCCAGGCGGAAGATTCAAAAATAGGAAAACGAAAAGGTATTCGAATCAATAATAATTCTGGACGCGCGTGAAAAACGAGCGAATCGATAGATGGTTGAATTATGATACCAGTTTTTATTGACATTTGTTTCTCGCCTGCGAATATCCTGCGAGGGTCATACGAATGCAAATGAATTAACTGGGAATTCTCGGCGTGGTTAGCGGCCACAGTGAAACTGGCGGTGTGCTCGAACTGCTAGTCAGCTAGTGAATCGTTTGTTATACGCGCGGTGGAAGGATGAATAATTAAACGTGGACAATCGATTGGACATCCTGTTAATGTACTTTCGCATCACCAACGTTTTGTGCAACTACAAAGAATTGTCGCTTCGTAATTTCACTTTGTTCAATTGAACTGAAAATATATTCCTTTCTGCACTATGTTCCTGGGTACCTTTATTGGTACCCTGATTGCAACGCACAGCTTGAACGCCTCCACACACAGACACATCTTCCGCACATTCATCACACTTAAACTTTAAAACAGCACGCACTTAATTCACAGCCATCTTGAGCCTGATGATGATGGGCACACACTTCTGACGGCGTTGTGCTGCTGCCATCGGCAATGCTATCGATGGACTGACGATGGTCGTGTACTGAGCGGCCGTTTTAAATTCCAGCCTAGGTGGCATATGTTTTTGGCCGTCGTTATTGTTGGCTTCCGGCGGCAGCGGCGTCTAAAAAAATCCGCACACGCACACACACGCACTGCGAAACTATGCGGAGCGCGGCTTGTAATCGCGATGAAAATGTGCCAAAAGAACAAGCCAAGCGCGAAGAGTAGTCGCCCCGTTTGGCATCGGCGACGGCACCGCTGGCCGTCGACTCCCTAGGACGCGCGAAGGACTTCGTTGTATTCCAAGTCGTCGTTAATACGCTTTTTTAAATTTATCAATAAAACCGTGCGATGTGTATGAGACATTCAGGCAGCGCACCAAGTGCTGGTGTGTTGCGGCGCCTTGCAAACGACACATTCTGCTTCGTTGTTACCGTTGTACGCGATGCGCTCCAAATGTTTGAACTACAGCTAAGTATTGGGATGGCGGAGGCGCCCGATATCACATTCCGTCGTGCGGTGGACGCAGTTGATTGACGACGCACTCCGGTAGACCGCACGCCGGAAACAAGACTAGACACTTTCCGTTTTGATGGCGGGGTAATGCTGGTGTGTGCAACGGTGCGCCGGTTGGTGGCAGTGGGAGGGTGCACACACGCTCGCAGGTGGACTAGAAGGTACCGAAGGCACGACCTGACTGTCCACATTCGGCGTGCACGCCGACGCTAATGTAATGTACTTGTATAATGTAATAAGCTCTACGGCCATTCTCTATTCCGATACACCGACAATTACCTGTCCAACCGTACGCGGCAAATCAATTTATCGACAAACGAAAAACATCCACAACCCACTAGCCCGCAGTCGAACGCGATGCTCTGTGTGCGCATAACCCCCATTCAAGTGTTAATTAATCACAAACGGCCCCATTCAACATGGAATAATTTTCATGCGGATCATGCAAATATAAACCACCTGTATCGAATGGGGCTGCGACGCTGTTCACACGCACATACATGTAGACCCGCCGTGTGATGGCCTAATGGCAATAACAAAGAAAAATCCACACC
>JARJDQ010028209.1:0-10980 GCA_030264215.1 Geostiba sp. GC000077
GTTATTGACAATATCGTACCTTTGGAATTGTCGCCTCGCAGCATCCATCGCCTTCTTCTTCTTGTCCCGGTGCCGCTCGCTGGCCTTCTCCGCGAGTGCGAACGCCAACTGCTCGCGCTTCGGCGGCGCGTTGATCTTAAATGACGGCCCCTGCATCCGCATCAGCGGCGTATCGCTGCCATCCAAGCGGAAGGGCGTGCCCTCCACCTCGCCCCACGTCATCAGCGGGCTCTCAGCTACCCCAGGGCACGGCGACGGCGTCCGCACCAGGCCAAAACCACGCACCTTCGGCGTGCCCGTCAACAACTCCTTGCCATCCACGCCAATCTTACCATCTAAGCCTTTCGCTTGCTTCTTTGCTAACTCCGTAATCGTCTCTTTACTCTGCGTATCATTAAACGGATTGATCTGCAACCTCGTGTTCGAGTGCACGACCTCCTGCCGGTTCTTATTATGCTCGATTTCCTCCTCGGGCGTGAGCCCCACGCCATCAGGCACGTACATTATGTAATTCTTATTTTTGTACGTCCAGGTGTCGATGTTTAGCGCTTTTTCCGGCAGCGCCGCCTGCTGTTCGACGCTTGGCAGCGCTAGCATCCTCTGCTGCTCTAGTAAGGACTCTTCTTCCTCCTGATACAAGTACGAGTACTTTAACCTGTGCTTGCGTTCGGATTCAGTCATGATTTCCTCAAAACTTTGGTTATCTTCGGATGTATGTGAGTTGAGGTACTGATCCAGGGAAAGCTTCTCAATTCTGCCCTCAGCATCAGTTGCATGGCTGGCGAGGCTGTGGGCGGGGCTAGCGGCAACTTCTGGTGGATCCTGTGTGTTGTGAATGTTGGCAGGTGTCTCAAAAGTTGCTGGACTTGGTACTATAGAAAAATTAAACAAAATTAACATAAACACAAATTAAATCAAGTTGACTGTGATTAATAATAAACCACACAAGCCACACTTACATCTACTTGGTATTTCTTTACTCCCTGTATACTTGAGATGCAGTTCTCTTATTTTTATCACATCATTCTTCTCCACAGCATCGAGATATTCCATCTTGGCTTTAAGCTTCTCCAAATCAGGGAAAAAATCGCGCTGGATGATCTTACCCATTTCCTAAACATGCAAACAACCATATTTTTAGCATATGCATATATTTTATGTGTGAAAATATGAAAATAAGGACATTACCACAACAAACCGCTCGTCGTCCAAAACCTTTTGTGTACGTTTCTTTCTCACGGTCCCAGGCATCTTGAACACGATGTCTTTCTGCAATTCTTGCATCGCGACAATGGCACTGTGACCCGGTGTGCTTGCTGCACTTGGTGAATCCATTTTACTTGGGTTTTCCTTAAATATACTGCGTTTCTCTTTGAATTTAGTAAGATTAGACGATTTCCTTGCAACAGCTGATGCAAACGATACAAAACGCATTTTCAGTTAGGCTGTTAGGCAACCAAGTATACACCACATGACCAAAATGAACACAACCAGTAGCGGCGCTGCGGTCGCAACGTCCTTTTCTAACTCAAACAAAATCGAATCAAAAGACTGGAGCATGCGTAGAACTTATGTTGATATTTCGCTACTATACGGTTCATTTTGTTTTACGTTTCAAAACTGTTCAAAACTTACAGGGCGATGTTTTCACTATTTTCACCTCAAAACAACTCATAATTAAGATGAAAAATATTGCTGAACGCACAAATGCGCTGCGCTGCATAACTGAGCCTGGAAATATGGAAATTATTCTTGCCGGCGAAAGATTCTCTTCGCCTTCGCGTACATTTCGCGTGCATCATCCACCACCTTGCGCTTCCTCGCATTACCAGAAAGCTCACCTTTCCTTGTGCACAAAATACGAGTTTATTAACATTATATGTTTCACGTTTCATGTTTCATGTTTTAGGGCTTCATTTGGGGGGGGAATTAAATAAATAAAATCGAATATTGCGGTGGAGGGAAAAGAGGTCAAGGAAGGAAATAAAAAGGTGGGCTTACTTGACTGAGAGACTTTTACCGCTGCCCTTGAACGGCATAAAATCTTCAGGGGCGTCCTCCTTGGACGTGGACGGGCGGTCCACGCGCCGAATGAAGCGCAAGTACCCCGGCTGGTAATCATAATCGGGAATGCCACGCACGTACGTCGGACGTGGTGGCGGCGCTTCAGCGCGGTCGGAGTCCCGGCGGCGCTTCCCATCCAGCCGCTTGCCGCTCCCCGCGAACGCGATGAAGCCGGCCGGCTCGGGCATCATGTCTGCCGGGTCGACCGCCATCTCGTTGTCTTCCTTCTTCACTGGTTGCGGTTCACTGTAACCCACAGGTGCAGCAAACTCCACCTGAAATAAACATCACAATTTTCATATTTTTCAAAGATCAGTCGATGAGCAGATAAATCTATAAAGTTACGACATTAGAGCCATTTTGGTTGCCTATAGACGCCCAAAATATATCGATATATGTATCGATACATCGACTCTAACCTCCCTTTCACGACATAATTTAAAGATTAAACGATTACATACATTCATATCGCATTCAATGATACTAATCGCGTTCTGCGGCTTTGTCTCCAAGACGCAGAGCTCATAAGCCTTCTGATTATACTGCACTGCAATCACATCGCCGGTGGTGAGGCATGCAAACGTTCTCAGGCAGTTCTCCAACACAGCCTTGGGATTGGTAATGTCCAAAAAGTCCGGATTCAGGGGCTGAAACTTCGAGAACGTGCCGACTGGCAAAGTGATGGATTCAATTTGCAGTGCGTCGCCTTCAGTCAACACCAAATTGTGCATCATCCACAGGGGTAGGTAGCATTTGCCTTCATCTGCAATGAACTCCAACACACCACAATGCGTTTGGCGTGATGTCTTCTTGTTGGTGAGTTTGAACAGCATGGGGTAGTTGATATTCAGCCGGGTGAGTTGCTCCAACGCGGATGGTGGCATTATAACTAGGAAATTTAATTTAAAACAGAAATTAAATAAATAAAGTGATAATCAAACAAATTCTAATTTTTGAATAGGGTGTTTACTTTTTCCGCCTTTCTCCACATCCTGTCGCTCGTTACCAGGTATCATTGCCACGGAAAAGCACTGGTAGGTAACGTTGAAGGGCCTGGGCATCTCAGGAAAGACATTGAAGCCGAATTGAAACTAAAAACAGCAATTTTGTAAATACAACAAGTTTTTGCGTTGAAAAGCAAGGAATTTTGACTTACCATTGCAATATTTTGTTTAAAACACTACGTGTACAGATTATAAATGGAGTATAATGCGTATAAATTTTGGAAAATTGGATGATTTCCTGTTTTTTTGTTGTTTGATCGTCAAGATGACTTTTGCAATATTTGTAGGTTATGTACAAATACTAGAAGTTTTGTAAATGTTTCTAGGCAACCAAGTATACACCAAAAGAAAATGCACACTTTCAGTAGCGGCGCTGTAGTCGTCACGGTGAAATATTGTACTTTCTATCTTATGCAGAATGCTATTGATGACTCAGGCAGGCGCAGTACTAATGTACTACTAGAATGCGAAGTTTTTTTTGTTTCAAAACGTACTGAAGAATGAATGTTTTTACCTTGAAACAACGTAAAATCTTACTGGTTCGTTGCAATTGTTATCGAATGTCGACAAACAAATCGGAATAGGTGGAAAATCGTAAGGTTGCGTAAGAAAAAAATGTGCAGGTTATGTCGGAGAAGCAACATTACAATACATGGTATTTCGAAGATGTTTCTAGGTGAAATTACGTAGTTTTAAGCGAGAATGACTTAAAACGGAGTGTATTTTGATTGGATGGTGATTAGTGATAAGTGATTAGTGAAATTTGCAAGCAGCTGTAGTTTCGATTAAGGTTTCGATGGCTTTGCGTAAGTTGATTCGCAAGATTTCGCACGTTGATCGATCAGCTGATTCCGCTGTCAGGGCTTTGACAGTGACAGTATTCATCGTGTTTGTTATTGCAGGCGCAAAGCAGGCCAGCGTAGAAAAGAGCTCAAAATTAAAGTGTGTCGTCGGGCAACGTCCCCCCAAAAGGCATCAAACGCAATAGTAAGTGATTGCGAGGCGCGTGCCATTCGCATTGGCGGACTATTGATGGCATGCTTGTAGGTAACTTCACGAGCAGAATGTACGACTCGCCACAGCCGCTGGTGGAGCTGTGCCTCGACTGCATCGTCGAGCGGCACGCGGAGATCTTCGCGACGTGCTACGTGCGCGACGAGCCCGACGGCCGCGACGGCGAATTCGAGGAGCGGCGCGCATTCCGCTTCCCCGACGACGACTTCTACCTGTTCGGCGAGCTCTCCGAGAAGCTGCTCGCGCGCTTCAACACCAAGCGGCTGCTCAACGATCGCACCATCAACCTGTTTCGGTCGCGCAACACACGCCTGAAGAGCGTGCGCATCAACGACGCGAAGCTCTCACCAGAAGGGCTGCGCACGCTGCGCGAGCACAAGCTCACCGAGCTGGCGTGCACGCGGCTGGAGAGCATGACCGTGGGGCTGATCCTCGAGTGCATCAGCGAGGAGACGGTGCGCCACCTCACCGTGCTGGACGTATCGCGCTGCACATTCATCGACATCTCACGCCACAGCATGATGATGCACCTCACCAACCTAAAGCAGTTGCGCTCGCTGAACGTCTCCTTCACCGAGTTCAATCAGCAGACGCTCGAGATGATCTGCGAGGATCTCAAGCAGCTGGAGTACCTGAACATCTCCGGCACGTGGGTGCAGTGCGTGAAGCCGCTGCTGCTGCTGAAGGAGCGCCTGCTGGCGCTCGTCGCCAGCGACCTACGCTGGATCAACTCTATGACGCAGTACATTGTCGAGCTGGACGCGCTCCGCCATCTGGACATCTCCCTCATCCACGAGCGCTTCGAGGGCATTCAAAACACGGCCATCTGCGACGTGCTGGAAAGCCCCGAGAAGCTGCCCAACCTCGTGTCGCTGGACATCAGCGGGTGGCGCGATCTCATCCCCAAGGGCACGCTGCTCGCCTACATGAAGTGCCATCCGAGTCTGCGCTACCTCGGGCTGGTGCTGAACCCCATCGCCTTCGAACTCTTCCTCTCCGAGCCGGAGCCGGACCTGGAGCTGCAGGTCTCCGGGCTCGGCAACGAGGAGCAGATCATACTCGCACTGCGCAAACACTACGATCGCCACAACTACGTGCAGAAGGCGCTCTATCACCTCTTCCAGCTCACGGACAGCTTCGCCGCGAGCCGCGCGGACGTCTTCCAGCTGGTGATACTAGCGATGGCGACGCATCCGAAGCGCTTCGGCGTGCAGATGGCCGCCACCGCCTGTCTGTACAATCTCACACGTGGCGAGATCTCCAAGCAGATCCACCCGAAGTACCTGAGTCGCGCCGTCGACCTCACACTCGACGCCATGGAGAGCTTCCCCGGCGAGTATCAGCTGCAGAAGAACGCGCTGCTCACGCTCTGCAGTGATCGCATTCTGCAGGACGTCGATTTCGATCGGTATCGCTGTGCGAAGATCGTGCTGGACTCGCTGTGCACGTTCGAGGAGGTGCACATGAACCGCATGTCCGTGGCGATCTGCAGCATTCTCGCGGCGAAGATCTCGACGCGCGAGACCTCCGAGCTGGGCGGGCAGACGGCGTACATGAAGAAGCTGCTGGCGATGGTGCGCTTGCGCGTCGACAACCGCAATTCGGACATCACGATGAAGTTCACGCTCAGCGCGTTGTGGAACCTCACCGATGAGAGCGCCGCGACGTGCGCTGTGTTCCTGGAGAACGGCGGCGCCGAGCTCTTCCTCGACGTGCTGAAGGTGTTCAAGCGCGATGCGACGGTGGAGACGAAAGTCCTAGGCTTGCTGAACAACATCGCCGAGGTGGACGTGCTGCGCGTGCGTCTGCTGGTGGAGCCGTTGGTGAGTGAGCTCTACGGGTTGCTTACTTACGACATGATCGACGTTAGCTACTTTGCTGCTGGGATCGTGGCGCATTTGGCGTCGGATGGCGGCGAGAGCTGGCAGGTGGAGGAGTTGCCACGGGAGAAGCTGCTGCACGCGCTGGAGCAGGCCGTCGTCAGTTGGGGCGTGCCGGACAACGAGATGGTCGCCTACAGGAGCTTCAAGCCCTTTTTTCCTCTGCTTAAACTGGGCGTCGATTATCGCGTACAGCTGTGGGCTGTCTGGGCTGTGCATCACGTCTGCACCAAGAACTGTGAGTAGCTAAACATCCGCCATACTGTATATCGATATATCGATAAATATCGATTGCGCATGCGCAATAAACGCACCAATCGTAGTGCAGCATTACGCTTACGCCATCTTGTATTTCATCTTACAGCAAAACGCTACTGCGATATGCTCAAAGACGAACACGGCGTGGAGCTGCTTGAGAAACTCATCTACGACCCGCACACGCACGAAATGGCGGTGGAGAAGTGCCGCGAGGTACTGCGCCACGTCTCGCCCGCCGCCCTCTTCGACCTCCACGCGAGCATCGTGTGCACGGCAACTATCAACTACGCGACGACAGCGGTGCTGGACAACGACGAGCCGCTCACCGCGCCACAGCACCTGCACGATCTGCGACAGTGACTCGTTAACATTAAATAAATTCTTAAGTAAGTAAATTATTCGCAGAGCGCAAAGAAAACGTTGTTACCGAGCGTGGAGCGTTGAACCGGACCGACTGGACCGAAAGTACTAAGGTTAAAAAAGAAGTTAAGTTAAAGAAAGGAAAAAACATAAAAACTAAAAACTAACGCTTGTTCACTTCGCCGCAGAGCGGGGAGGGGCGCTGTTGCTGTTATTCTGCGATCTCCCAGCGCAGTTGTTTTGTTTGAATTCGTTAAAACTTAAAAATTATCTAAATCTAGGCGTCAAATCGAATGTGAATGAATGAGAGATGCAAATACCGATTACCGAGATATAGCAACATTCCGCGAAACGATGTACACTCTAGTCATACATTTTAATCGTTGTTTTCTTTGTTTCTTGCCTTGCATCGCTTGCAGCGAGCAAACAAAATGGCCGCCGGCCATAAAACGAAAACTGGCTTCGTTATAGGATATACAAATACCTAAAACTAGTAAATTTTACTCCTTTACTCTGCGCATGCGCAAAGAGGAAACTATTGTTTTCATCATTGAAGAAGACTAATTAATGGTTAGAATAACAAAATAATTAAGTATTTAACAAGTCTTTTTTATGCTTGATGTGATTCTATGTACATGTCATGCAAAATGTTTTCTACCTGAATTAGCCCTTCATCGTGCGGTAGAGGCCAACGAGTAGCGCCAGATGCACCACGTGCATGGTGGCGCTGCTCCACTCCGTGCTGGGGTAGATGTTCCACGAGGACTCCAGCACGCCAAGCAGGAGCAACGCCATCGGCTTTTTGTACGGCGTGCTGAAGGCCAGATAGAGCAGCGAGTGAAAGTACCAGGAGTAGAATTGATAGTGCAGGCTGCGCGCAAAGGCGACGCCGATGAGGTTGGCGACAAAGAACGGCAGGACGAAGAGCTGCGTCACCTTGCTGAAGTTGATCTCGCACTTTGGCTCGGTGTCCTCGGATTTCTCCACTAAAATGGGTTTCCCCTGTTTGGCTTTGCTCTGCTTATGTTGCAGGGCTTTGTTCTTTTTTTGTGCTTTGGACGTCTTCCCCGAGTCCTTCACCTGCTTCTCGAACGCGTCGATGAAGTCCTGCTGGTCCTTGGTGAGTGGTTCATCCTTAGCAGGCTTTTTCACCTTGGCAGCCTTCTTCTCGGCGTTGCGCTCCGCCGTCTGCTGCTTCATGTCCCCCAGGGCGCTTTTTAAGGTGCTATACGCCTTGAAGTACTTCCACATCGCGGGGGCGAAGATTCCCAGCGTTGTTAGGTGCAGCACCAGCAAAGCGATGTGAAAGCGAGCGTCGGTGAAGAGCTCCACGTCCAGGAAGCGATAGTTTACCGTCCACTTGTGCTCAAAGATGCGCCCCAGGTCGAAACTCGCTCGGAGATAGCTCAGCGGGTGCGTGGCGAGGAACGGCAGCCCGAGGACGAGTTGAACGCCAGCGCAAATCGTTAAATTCCCCAGGACACTTCTCCAGGGCAGGATTGCAATGTACGCCATCAATAAGCACGGCGCATAGAGTAAAATGTTCATTTTTATGGACACTGCAAGCGAAAATAGGACGCTTCCAGTTTTCCAGCGGTCGCTGATGAAGGCGTTCAGCGCCCCCCAGAAGAACAACACCGCAATGGGATCGTTAAACAGCCGCAGGACGTAGATCGAATGAATGCGATACGAAGTCAAACAGCTTAGTACCAAGGCATATGCAGGCAACTTGCATGTCTTCATGATGATCTTATAAGTCAGGTACGATTGCAGCACATAAATGCCAATAAAAACATACTGTGCTAATCTGACATTCACTCCGTGACTTGTTATGTAGTAGAATGCCGAGTAGATGTAGAGGAAGCCAGCTGGGTAGACACACGGCCCTGTATCACCTTTAAAATGCAAAAATGCAAGAAAAAGTCGAGATTCGAGAAACAAAGCGAAAAAAGTTGCATTTTGAGGTTAAAACTTGATATTTTACCTCTCAGCTGTGAATAATCCAGTGTACCGTTGAGAAAACCCTCCACCTCCTGCATGTACGCCCGCCAGTCAATCTCCGTGTAGGGGACATTCTCGACGATGAGATAGTTGAGCACCAGCTCCGCCAGCAGGATCAGGTAGCAAGCCGGCGCCACGTAGCTGGGATCGAAGATCAGCTTCTTCCCCAGGTCGTAGTACTTCCATAAGGAAGCCGTTTTGTCCTTTACCTTCTCCATGTTGTGTCTGCGACTGCGGGCAGCTGCGCCGGCAGCATGCCCCGTGCTGACCCTAATTCCCTGTTTATTTTTAGTGTACATCTCTACTTGACTCTACATTTCGCAATCAAAATGCCGACAAAAGCAATTCAAATTTAAGTATCGTATGCTGCAACCAAATATACATCAACATTATATTTTCATTCAAATCAATCGCCATATTATCTTGAGCGTTGATATTTCTTCATAAATACGATATTCGTTGATAAGAAGTATCATTATTACAAGAATTATAGTTGCAACAAGTCATAAAATTGCGAAATTTTATGCGATGTAGAGTTTGACAGGCTGCAACCCATTATACACCAAAATTGTACTTGCCCCCTGGAGCGTCGGCCATGTTTGAAACAACGAATTCCTTCGCAAGTTGCAAATCAACCAAATATGTTGATTGAATCAATGAAAAATTTATTATTTAGGCCACAACACGTCAATGACAACATACGTCCTCTACGCGACGTGTACCTAGGTAAGGCGTGCTCGACTTATCGGTGAAATGTACTCAATTCTTCACATATCGTGACGAGCGCCACCAATCATAAGTTGTAGACGTAATCTCTTAATGTAATGCATTTTATCGATTATTATAATAAGGTATGTAGTTGCAATAGTTCAATATTCAATTAGTGTATATGTAGGCTAAATATTTGACATATTCATCATTTCGTTTTTTTTGCGTTAAATCTCGCTTCAACTCGTACACTCGTAGAATTTCAACTCAAACGCCAGCACGCTGGGCAGGCGTCGACAAATAATGCGAAATCAATTTAAAAACCTGGACGATCCGATACCGGGTGATGCTAACAAATATTAAAACCGATCAACAACGAATGGGCATCGCAACAAACAAAACATAATACAGCTAGTATGCTAGTAATATGTAGTAACAATTTAAGTGGGGGAAAAGGTGGTTAAGAATAAAAGTTTCCTTCGACATCAAGATTTTTGGGTGGGGCGTGAGCAAACGACCTTGAGCGTTTGGCATATCAAGGCGAGAAGTGCAAACAGTAAAGTTAGGTTAAAATAAGGATGCTGTGTTGCAGATGGAGGAAAGAGAAGCATCAAGGGCTAAGATAATCACTTTGGTAAACTTATACTGCTGGTTGCCTAGTGGTTGCCGGAGAAGAACGCGATAAGAGGTAATTATACTGAAGAAAGGCGGGGCGAGGTGGTTACCAGGTTACCACTACCACTGATTCGTCGTCATGCCTGCAAAAGACAAACCGGTTAAAAAATAAACATGAAATTTTATAATGATACAGGGTGTGTATAAATTCACGGATAATAATAACACAACGCGATTCTTGGGCTAATTCTGAAACGAAAACTTTAATTCGAAATGTTCTGAAAGCCTTCGTTTGGGTTCTCCAAGAGCTCAAAGTTTCAAAGTTAACTTTGTAAATGAACATGCATTTTATTTATTTTAAATACAAATAACTGATAACTGCAATAAAGAACTTATCCCCAAAGTTACATTTAGCTAGATTTAATTGCCCATTTAATACTTATATAGTTTCACAGTATTTAAACAAAAATACATTTCATTTGTCATGAGTAATTTGAATTAATTTTACGGACATTTGATAATATTGTGCATAATTTTGAAAATGTCTACTACCCTACTGCTAATACCCAGTAAACACACATACAGGGTGTTTCCTAAATAGTGTCAGAACGCCACATGGCGTTATTCTTTGAATTATCTAGATGAGTTAACCGAAAAGAAAAAATATATATCTTTCTTCGTTTTCATATGGAGGAATGTCTTCAAAATTTGAAATTTAGGAATGGACATATTGATTATATCAATGTATTTCGCGTGATATTGTTAGCTTAAGCACTCCTAGAAGTCATACGCAAAAATTCATGCGTGTACATCAATGTTAACAAATAAAATTTTATGACTTTAACACTTCTTGGAAGTCGTATTTTTTTATAAAAATAAGTTTGGCAACATGGTACCGATGCAATTTATTTCTGTTTGACATTTTAATTAATTTGCGTTTCTGTCACAATTTGCATAAGCCAAAAAATCATATAATTTATTGGTTGTCATGCCAACGTGTTTATACGTAATTTGATTGTTTAATCCGGCGATGTCACATCTACACTTCTTGTGAAGTGTTGAAAACTTCAAACAAC
>JARJDQ010028214.1:0-15199 GCA_030264215.1 Geostiba sp. GC000077
ATAAAAACGAAAGAATAATTAGAAACAAAGTTGACTTAAAAACTGTATCCCTTTGTATTTCGGACATGAAGATATTCTATTACTTTTCTTTCGCTCAATGTACTTCTTTTAATGCCATCTATGAAACCTCCTGAGGAATTCCGCCATTAAGAAATCACCTTGTTGGCCTTTTTAATTCCAGCAAATTCCCGAGCTTCCGGCATTTTTGCTCATCTACATCTGAAACATGCTTTTCGGTCTTAATTCCTAATTTTGGGGCCGAAAATGAAATATTGAAATATCTTTCAAAAGCCCAGGGGGAAAAATGGAATACGCCTAGGGACTCAAGGGAGGGCATGCAATATTTTATTTTCAATTTTAAAACCTGTCGTTCCCTTTATGAGTGAAATATATTAACATTTTTGAAATTGGAATATTGGGAAACCGTTACAACAGTTATAACCGTTTTTTAAGAATAACTGATCTCCAAAGAAGTTTCAAATCTTCCAATGATTGTTTTAAAATCAAGACGACCAAATTCACAAAAAAAAACACATTTTTTCAAGGTTTGATTAAAAATTAGGGCAACGTTCTTTTCTTGTTGAAATCATATCATCTGCTGCAGGTATTCACAAAATTGAATTTTATTAGAGTTGTTTGAAACTAGAAATTAATTACCCACTAAAGTTGCATCTTGTGCTGTGTGTGCTTTGTTGTAGTGTTCTCAATGTTTACTGCAGCGCGATGCATATATTCCAGCTGCTATTAGTTATTGTTGTGTGGCGCCACCGTAGCGACCGCAGGCGTTGCCACAAACGCCGTCGACGTTGCCGCTTCTGCTTCCGACCCGCTATCTAATTACATCTTTTAATTATACACCCGTTCACAGAGCACGTGCGCCTCTACAAACCTACGTCATTCAAAACTCTTCATTTCGACATTATGTGGAGTGCAACATTGTTTGTTCTGGTTTCTAGCAGTTCGCAGTTGCGACATCACCAGGTGGGGAATGTTTGAAATTTGAAAACTCCATTAATCCAGGACCCAGACAAACTACATAATACAATGAGATACTAGAAAAGAAACCAAATGTCCAAAATTGCACGACATCTATTAACTGATTGTGAACCACCCAGTATGTCTCTAATATATAATATCAACATTGTGAACATTCCCTTCTGTTTTTGTACAATGTGAATCAGAAAATATCCCTTGTACCTTCTTTCGTGAAAAGAAACGCGTATGAATATCAAATGCCTACAGCCTACAACCTACATCTTTTCCTCTCCGCCTTGCTTTACCTCTAGCCTGCGGCCAAAAATGCCTGGCAAAGTTAAATCTGCAAAGCTCCTCTCCTTCGTACCTTCTGGAAATCTCAAACCAAGTTGAGTGAAAACTGAAAACAGACTTCAGTATCTTCAGTATCTTTAGTGTCTTCAGTCTTCCGCGTAATTGTGCAGACGAACATGCTCTCAGGCAGCCGTAGGGTCGTTCCAGACAGGAAATTGTTACACTGATATGTCCCGGTACTCTTGTCTTCTGTAGCAAACTGTAACAAACCGATTACAGTGTTGCAAAGTCACTCTGTTGCGCAGTTTGTCACATATACGGATAAAGCATACACAGCGCTACACTTCCGGAAGCCGGTGCTAGAGTCTTCGTGTGTAGTGGATACAACACGTAAAACATCTCACAACGCTGTGGGTGCTTTAATTTTAGGATACCACGTAGCTTAAATGGATCGAAAGCTTTTAATGTGCACGAGCTTAGAATGCAAGCAAACAGGTAGCAAACACTGCAACAAAACAAAGGGGAAATGGAAGGGGAACGGGAACAGGAAGTAAAGTAGTGTAAAGTGAGTGTAATCGGAGATTTGCTCCCAAATAAATTTAATGGAAAATGTTATGTAATGTTGGAAATTTTTATGCCAACTTGACTGCTAAAGTCAATGATGTCATCTAAAGTTTTATGCAAACATGTACGCAAATCTCTGGAACTCTGGAACACTGAATTGAGTTTATTTAAGCTTTTGATGAGAATATAAATATTAATAAATTAGCTTGGGTTTAGACGTGTTTAGAGTTGGACCTGACTAAAAGCCAAAGTTTGCGGATCATAAGTATAAATTGGCTCCTGAATGGGCTCGACGTCCTTGTAAGACAACTTGGCGGTATATCCCATGTCCTCACTCGTGGTGGCGTAGACAACCCTCTGGAGGAGTCCATCAGGATGATAAATGTAATAGACACCTTCCTGGGTAAACTCCTGTTTTGCGTTAACTTGTTTGTTCGCCACCTTGACGTCAGCCTTCTTAGTGTTCTTGGAGACGAGCACCCGCCGAGGAATGTACGGCGTGGTCGTGGGCAGCTCGGTGGTGGTGGCATCTGTCTCTGTGGTGACTTCCTCGGTGGCCACTTCCGGCGGGCCGTATACCCCGTCTGGTTGTTGTTGCTGGCGCTGTGGAGGGAAGCCCTCGGTTGGCAGCCGGAATTGTTCGCCCTGCGGATGGTAGCCGGCGGCTGGATAGGGCGCAGCTTCCAGGCGCAAAAATCTGCTGTTGTAGGTCTGCCTCTGGGGACTGAGTGGTGCTGCGGGAGTCGCGTCGACAACCAACACAAGGGCCGTGACGACAAAAGCAAAGCCACCGAATACGGTATTCATTGTTTTAAAGTTATGATTGTCCCTTGGGGTATCAAAGAGAATCGGATTTTTTTGTTTCTACAGAAACTGGTATTACTTGTGTGGACAATCAGCAGTTGACTGTGATAATGCACAATCAAGCGTTGCTTTTTATATTATGATTTTATGAGCGGTAACCTTAAAATACAATGGAGGGGAGAAAACCTCCAAATATATTCTCTGTGGTTCTATAGCCAAGTTGACTTTACCCTTGATTGATGATTAATGTTTTGGGTGCAAATTCCCCCCGCCCCCCAGGTTTAATCATTCGATCAATTACATAATCCCCTTGTCATTCGTTCGGACGTGACCCATTGTGACCCATTGTAATTATCAGCTTGCCCTCGAAAAAAAAGCAATAAAACAATAACACTGGGCAGGCAGCGAATGAAAGTCGGCCGGAATATTAATCAATGTTTTTGCTTTGGCGTGGCCCGACGTTTTGGTGCCTCGGACAAATTTTCTATTTGTATGCAGCTGCTTCGGAAAAAAATGTACGTGACGTGACTGCGGGCAAGTGAAGTCGCGTCTGTCGTGGGGCGATTAAACGATGCTCAGCATTGATGCTGATGTGTGCATTTTTCGTGCATGATGCATAATGAGCAGGTTAGGTCAGGGCCCTCAATACAATACAAGAAAGGTAAAATCGAAAACCTCAATCTCTTACGTAACATTTGACACTTGACGTGTAGTCTTGAAATTAATTTTGTCCAAGTTAGGGGAAAATGAGGAGGTATATAAATCGCGGAGAGCATCGAACACAAGCACATCAACTAGTTGTCTTCTGTAGAACTAGGAGTCTCCTACAGACTATTGATTTCATTACGGCTTTATTGCCTTCATTGATTAAGTGGCAAAAGCGTGGAGCTCAATCGGCCAATCGCAAAATGCAATTATCACTCGGGTTGGTGCTGTGTGCGGCGGTAATTGGCAGTGCAACATCTTCGCCGGCCGTCTCCGTGCCGATCCTTTCGCATCTCAGCGACGCACCCGTCGTACCGCAGCTCTTCCGGCTGCGGGGGCAACAAAAACAACAGCAAGAGGCGCTACCCAATTTGTACTACGGTGTGCCGCCGCCGCCGCCAGAAGTCGCCGACACGACCGAGGAGCTGACAACCACCACCGAGTTGCCCACGACGACCGCAGTCACTTTGGACGCTTTAGATCAATTCGAGGAGCAGAAGGAGCAGAAGTTGGATGGGGACGCGACGAAGTTCGACCAGGAAGGCGTCTATTACATCTATCATCCGGACGGTCTGCTGCAGAGGGTCGCCTACGGCACTAAAGTCGAGGACATGGGCTTCACGGCGCGTCTGACCTACAGAGATGTGGCGCCCATCAAGGACCCCATCTATACATACGATCCCCAAACATTGCGCTTCACTAAAATTGATTTCTAAATTATTCCCTTTACAAAACACTTGACCCTTTTTATTTATCAATAAAATAATTTGCAGTACTTTTCCCAAATGATTTAGAGATGATTACAGAGTATAAAACCCATTAAGCTTATCAACTCAGAACTCATCAATGTCCCCCACTCTTCTGCAATTCCCCTAAAAACAATGACTTGCAAATTACTACGATGCCTATGAAACTACGAAGCACGTTTTTGCTCCCCAACTCTCCGTGCATGTGCCTTTCACTTTGTGGTCTTGCAGTTAGTACCGTGTGGTCGTAGTGTGGCAAAGGTTCATTAATTCCTGTAGGTATGCTCCTTGTGGCTCCAGCTCCTGTGGGCCTCTCCCATTTTCCTTTGTTCCTCCCTCCCCATATCGCGCGCATTGTGTTTTTGTGCACTTTGCAGGCATGTATAAACGCGTGCACTCGTGTTATCAACAGTTTATTCACCTTTTTCCGTGTGCGCCGCGTCGCGTAAGTTATGACTCCCGCCGCCCCCATTGCCCAACCTACGGAGAGGTGAGGTCGAGCATGCAAAAAGCTGCACCCTTCGCTAGTAACGCGCACGCTTTATAGCTGATGCCACGCAGAAATGCAAACGCAAGCCCAAGACCCAAGACGGTAAGAGTGACGCTAGTAACACGATATCGAGAGGGTGCAAGTGGTAAGTGTGTAGACTAGAGACTAGGGACTTGAATGTATGTAGAATGGTAGAACGTTGCTGTGGTGTGGTTGCTGAACAAAGACTGGAACCGGCATTGCATCGTAAACGATGCGGGAGCAGGGTGTAAGAAATCTCCTCCGACACGATAAGCATATACCTGCGCTTCATGTCCTTCCATACTCCATAATGTTGATAAGCAACAAGGGGGGCATAAAGTAGGAACAACAAAGGGAGCCAGGGAGTGAGCATGAAAACCGCAAACCATATTGACATCACTTTCCACAGCCGCCAAACCCAGTCGACACCAATGTGTCAACAACACTCAGCTGGGGGGGATATCTAGATCCTTCTGATATCCAGCGATAGGCCAAGACCCAGAACATAATAACAGCAAACACTTCACTTCCATCACTACAATCAAGTCCAACGTCCAAGAAATCCAAGTCTGGAAGCGTGGAAGCGGATGTGTACTGAACTGTGGACTAAGGACTTGAAAGGAATCTCACCAATTATCCTCCAAAGTGACTAGCAGTGAGTGAGGCGTGCGGGGAGAACTTCCTAGTAAATATTTAAACTTCAGAACCTCTCGGCCGCTTCCGCTATGGGTGTCTCGTGGCGCATTTGTATGCACACCAACACGGTGGATGAAATATTATCGCTTTTTATGTCCTTTATCCAACTAGGGTCCCCCGCATGCTCTGTGGTCAGCTAATGTGGGTGACGAGGAGCGCCTCAGGATAGGCCCGAAACTCGGCAAACAATAGCGCACAATGGCCATTCCAAAGTCAAACTAAAACTCATAAACCTTCACACGCTTCACACTGCGAACATTTTCATATACTGGTCAACTTTTCTCATCATGCCATCATAATTTATTACATCCATAAATATAACTTATGTGATAATCTACACCTTCCCTTTTTTTAATATGAACATGAAGCTCTTGTTAAAATTGATATCTATATTGATACGATTGTGATTGTGACCTTGGGTGGAACTGCACTTTGCTTTGGTCCTCTGTCCTTTGGAAGAATCCGGCCGGATGATAAATGTACAAGAAGACCCCATCAGTTTGGACATGTGGGGTGTTCTCCTCGGAATTGTTCCGATCGTCTTCCTCTTCAATGGGAGGCTCATAATCGGTGGGTGTCACGCCGGGAAGGATTAAAACATCAGGATCTTTATCCCACTCTCCATTCGAGGAATCTTTGGAAGTGTCTACGTCATTGTCCGCAGCAAAGGATTCACATGATGGACATCCCGAATCTTCTGCACCAGAACCCTCGGTAGTGGAATCATCAGGTACAAGTTCCTCAATATCTCTGATTGGTGTAGTATTAGGTTCTTCAGTGCTTGTATATTGTGCTTCCGTTGTTCCGGAATAATCAGTTATCCCAGTAGCTTCGGAGGTCGTATCGGAGGTTTGTTCATTGACATTTTCCATTTTAATGTTCGGTTGGACTAGCACCCTTGCATATTGCTGACTGTAGACCAGATCGACGTCCTTTAAAGGCTTTTTTACTGCTGCGGATGAAAAGGTGCCTGTGATGAACCCCAGTAAAAGCACGGACATTAAAAACTCCGTTTTCATCTTCATTACGACGATGATAATACTGTTGTTAAAAATTTATCCACTTGAGAAGATTACTACTAAACTTGGTAAATTTGACGTGGGTATGTTACGGGTATAGTAGCGGACTAGAAGTAAACTAATTGATTGAATGCGTGGAACGGATTGGTTGCTAATATGACGAGCAGGCTTTTATAACAGGCTGTCAAGTTTGAAGCATGTGTCGGATGTTGGACTCGGATCGCATGGAGTGTACATGAAGTGGGTTTTAGCTACCGCTCGAACTTGTCCAAGGCACAACTGAACATTCCACATCGATAAAAACCCTTCAAACGGCTAAATTTGACCTTTGGATTTGGACACACCTGAATACCAAGTGTCTCTAAAACTGCATCGCATTTAATTTAACTTCACTTTCTATTGTTTATTGTAGATGCTCAGTCTTGAGTCACGTAGCACATTGTGCCACAATTAACCTTCCTGCCAAAGTGTCCGACAACGCGTAACTTGAATCACTAGTAGTATCCATTTTGGACACCTAAGGATATCCACGTACCGGCACTTGTGCTTATGCTTACAACAGTGGCGTGCGGATTTATATTTAGTTGATCGAGCGGAGCGAGCATCCGCTTGCATGAGGCCGAAAATGGTTTAGCCCAAATATTGGAAGATCTATTTCAAGGCATTGGCAATACCTACAAATGGATACAATACTTCAAATGTTCTGTACTTGTTCTGTACTTTTGCATAAAAATATCTAAAAACATGTTTAAATTGAATGGGGTAATCGCGCACGCTCGATCAAAGTTTTTTAATCACAAATTTTCACAAAATTAGTCACAAATATTGTTAGATCTATTTCTAGACATTGGCAATACATATAATTGTATACGATACGTCAAAAGATAGGTTTTGTCTCGTAGTTTTGCACAAAAATGTCGAAAAATATGTTTCAATCGAATGAAATAATTTCGCACGCTCGATCAACAACGGAAAAACTCCGTGGCTGCCGATTTGTCCAGTTAAAGTAAAGCTGTAGATTTAGTATTTCTCCAAAGTTATTTGAAATACTAAATAGGACCCAAGTCATCTCTCAGAATGGTTGCAATGAAATGCATCTTAACTAGCGTCTCTTCAGCTAACACAGCGTCTAAGAGCCGCACGCCACTGGCTTGCACTTCTATGGCTTGGTGACAATAACATTGTGAACACTCCTGCGAACGTGTGCGGACACCTAGACTCATCAATAACGTTCCGTGTTCAGTGTTCGTTGTTCACCTATCAGCAACAAAGCAAGCGTTGTGATCGCTGCATTCCACCTCGGATCGCATCGACAACAAATCGAATGCCGCCCTAGGCACTCTAATTGGGCCCGGCCGAGTGCAGGCCTTACCTAATTAATTTAAAATTTAATTAAATTATTGCACGCGAGACACGCCGCTAATCAAGGCCCCTCCTGTTGCTGGCGGCCGGCAAAACACAAAACCCTGGTCGCCTGCTGCAAAGCGTGTTCAACCTGTTAATTAATAACGAAATAATAATTAATGAATTTCCCATCTCAGAAGGGACCTGGCCTCCATGGTCACTCTGCCACTTTGTCAATTTGTCAACTTGCCAATATAATCAATGTTTAAAGAGTTTGCGGTGTATCGTTGATCATCATTACGGAGCGAACAGGGTTTTATCGACGGAAAATGGAATTTTATTTCCTCCGCTGTATTTTATGTTCAGTGCTAATTCAGATTTAACGCTTTCCTGCATTTTCGAGCCAAGCGCATGGGTCAGTGCCCTTTGGGAGGGAAAACCTGCCAAAATTACATCACCATACAAAGACACTGCTCACGACTGACCCAAGTCCATTCCCTCAACCCACATTGCTGGCAGGACCCTCATTAATAACTCACTCCTCACTCTTTGGATGCCTGCGGATGTCTTCTCATAAAATCCTCTTCCTCCGGATAGACGATCTTATTTACTCACGCGGCGCGGCGCCATGACACGTTTAACCGTGTTTGAACATGTTTATACCAGGAGCCTAGGCGTCCAGCTGCAGTGCACCCTCCTCCGACTGAAAAGGGTCTAATTATTCCAGCATTCCGGGTGTTCCCCAACGCAGGGCGTGGAAATTGCGGAAAGTTGATTTCGATCACGCTCGTCTTCTTCCACTCATCTACTCATCTCCCTAATATGCCCAACTTATGAGGCCTCGAATTAAACCGCCGTCACGCCAAGTTTTAATCAGTTTATACAATTGAGGCGTTCATTCAATTTTCACGCAACGATTTCAACAACTTTAACACCGGAACGCACGACAATGAAACGTCTATTAATATCAAAACTCATAACTTTAGCGTTCTGCGGTACTGTTAGAGTAAGAGTAAGAGTTATTCATCTTGCTCATGCAATCCTAGGTTAAGTTCAGCGTCTCAGTAGACTAGGCATTAAATTAGACAATAGCTCAAAGTTACAGTGAACTCAATTTTCATTATTAGTTAATGCTCGTGTAATTAGTGCAAATCTGTGCTATAACTTAACTTATTATACTCGTCGGTAAAAAGTTTGCAACAGTGCAATTTAGATTGCGCTGGCGTAGCGTCGGTAATGTCGGGCGCATCGGCAACAATCGCGCATTGTAATTACGATTTGTAGCGGTAATTACAATTAGAAATAGTTTGTCGTGCGCGACGAACAATGCGACATTAAAAGGCGAGAAACCACCAGGAACAAGGAATATATTCCACAATGCCTCAACATTAAACCGGCGGCGATGGCGGTGGCGGCGAATGACCAAATTCTCCGAGAGCAGAACAACTCCTGAAACAGTCAAACAATATATCTAGTCTAGCTATAGCGTCGCATCACGACGCATTGTATTACGATTATTACTATGCAACCTGCAACCATGTAACATGAACGAAGACAGCAGTGCCGTACTAAGAAACACAAGGGAGTACTTTTATCCCTTCACTGATCAGGCTCTGAATTTACAGCTAAGTTTGTGTTGACCTTACTTTATCTCGGTGTGTATACCTAGGACATTTCTCAGTTTTATGCCTCAATTTATTCCCTCATTCTCTATACCGTAGGTGATTATTACGAAGGCAAATTTCCCTGTAATATGTGAAACGTAATCGGTGCTAATAAAACGTCCAAGTTAAATAACACAGTATTTTATCGATTTTCTCGTCATTTGAAAGTTAGATGAAAAACAGATTTATTATTCATGGAAATTACGCATTCATGCAGCGATTTTATTCCAAAACGCCAAAACTATAATTGAGTTCTTCCCCTAATCTCCATACAGACACAGTTACAATACTATTAGTTTTTGCCACTATCAATTTGCCACAATTTCCCTCGAAACTCATACATTTTCAGGTTAAAGCTTTTTTTCTACGTTCAACGAGAAATAGACTTTTGCCAAGTATTGGAAGTAAATGAGTGGAGGTGCCTATGAATATTAAAGAGAACTTTGAAACAGTTTTTCCTCACAATTGCATCGGCCTCGTCTTAGACAGCACGCGCGCGCGCGAATTTCCCAACGAGTCCCGTCTTCCCAGGTCGGGAAAGTTTTTTTGCGCTCATTTCATTTTTAATGCGACAAGCACGACGCGGCGAGATTATTACTTTTTTATTCTTATTATCGAGAGGAAATTGAAGATTCTTGTGCGGAGGCTGTACGAACAGGGAAAATTAGAGGGAATAAGAAAAAATACGAGGAGAATGGAGTTGGGCATCGCTATGAACACGAACTAAGTGGAGCAAATTGTATCTGAATCGAAAACGATTCAACTTGATATTCCTCTCAAGTTTCATAACAATTATCTTTCTAATGGGCATTTTCATAGGGGCACATTTTTCTTGATGTGAAAGCGTCTATTATCTTTCTAACTGGATATATTAAAGCTAAAAATATATCTGGCGATGAAAATTTGATATTATTTTAATAGTATAGGAAAAACAGGAGGTTTTTAGGTGGAACTAATTCCCAAAAGACGGGGTTTGAATTTTGTAGTTAGTTGATGGTATCTTTTTGACATCCTAAAAGTCTAGAAAATTCTGAGTAAGCAAAATGCGCTTTTTTTTTGCACCAAGTTGGAGAAACACATTCGTATACAGGCGCCTCCACCAACACTTTCATCTTAGGAACGCGTTTTTGTTGATATATTTGTTGATTACGTAATGTATCTGTGAACATTTTGTATATGCAATAACATAGCATGTATATTCTATTTCACAATTATGTAAGTTTATGAGTTATTTCTCATTGAAAATTACCAATTATTCTTTTAAAAAATTTTGTTTGTTTCTTTTGCTTCTTGTTGGTATTTGATTGATGTTGCATCTTACATGCACAGTGAAATATATCAAATTAAAGGACTCTCTTCCTAATGATGCTAATATCATAATTATGGTTGTTCTCATTTTTTAGTAATTGGTCGTTTAGTAAACAAAAGCACATTGTGATTTAAAAAATCTAAAAGAAGCGATATCTTGGAAAGTAAGGTTAAGCGGCTTAGACTTCCATGTAGAATAAACTCCTGTTCTGTGTGCAGTCTTAAATGAACCACCTTGAAAATGAATGGTTACGTAGGTTACCCTTTGGCAATTTTTATTTGCTTATATCTCCTGTCCTACTAGCATTTTTTGATTTCCAGATTCGACATATTGTTTATTTGGGAACATATCTCAGATATTCAAGATCTGTTCCAATCCGGTTCGAAGGACCAATACATGTTCGTCGGCTGAAAAACGCTAAGAAATTTTAGTTTATGTTCTATTTTGTAAGTATATTTGTTCTGTTTGAATATTATTTAGTGTAAATTTCCAAATGAATGAAGATAATGGAATTTATCTCGAGGTAAGCAGCTAAAGCGTTGTAAAGCGGTTTGCATTCCCCACTGGAGGCGCGATCCATTAAGATAGAAATTCAATATAAATTCATAACAACTTTCCATACGCTGCACATTAACTGGAGCCGGAGCGAATTGCGCGCTTATTTTCCGACACCGCTGAAATATGCTAATGTTATAGATTCGGCGATTCAACGAGCATTTGCACATCACCATCAGCATCGTTTTCCCAGCGCATATGTCTGACGATAAGCAAGAAACCACCATCGCCGCCGCCGCCGCCACCGACATCGTCTAATCCAGTCGTCAGTCGTATTTAGCCGTTTAGCCTGACTTCCCTTCTCACACAAAGCGTGCATGTACAGGACGAGGCTGACGGTTCTGAGTCTTTATTCTTAGTCAGTTCGTGAATGTTGAATGCAATTTCCCGCTCACGGGCGGAATACTTCGACAGATGCGACAGGGACAGGGACGGCGTCAGCTCGACATGCCCGGCGCACTTAGCATACTCTTATCTTTTATCTCTCTTTTTTTTACCCGGCGCCTCCACCGTTATTTTGCCGAGAACAACATCCGCATCCCGCCCCTGCCACTCATCTGCATATACACGCGTCCAATCTGCAACCATCCGAAATGCGAAGTTCCTATCGCAGCCTATGTTCATGCACCTAGAGCTGAAGTATATTTCCGCCTATATCTATGTATATCGACATCATTATTATGCATTCGTTTCCCCAAGAACCAGACCCAAGCCCCCAAGACCAAGGAGTAAGTATTTTTCATGTTTTTCATTTCCTTGCATCCTGTATATTTTATTCGGTGTGTTGGAGCTGCCGATAGTGTCGGGTGGAAGTGTCTCTCTGGTTATCCTGCGGGTGTCTCGCTGCGGCCTCGCTATAAGCGAATTTTCCGACCGAGCATTTTTCTCTCTCTCCGCGCGACAAACAATGCTTGTGGGGGTCTTGAGTGATTGCATCGATTGAACACTCAATGCAATACAAATCTATGTAAAAGCAAAAAAAGCGGAAAGAAATCTACGCGACTGGGGGGAAATGGGAAATAAGGCAAATCGCCCCGAAGGGTAAAAAATACCCACACTCTTTGTGGGTATTTCTCGCTATTTTTCTATATATTTTTTCTTTCTTTGCATCATCGACAGCGAGTGCTTTTTAGCATTTATTTCTTTGCGCAGGTGGGTAGTTTACAAAAAGATCCTAACGATTATTAATGGAAGATAATTCCCGGAATTAAAACTAATTCCGGCATTTCCGGAAATGACGCGGATTTATACCTGTCGGATACATTAATAATCTGGAAAGTACGAATGACAAGAAAGAAAGATTGATTAAATATAATACAGAAATATTTATTTTATGTTTTTCATTGTT
Organism: Geostiba sp. GC000077; assembly: GCA_030264215.1. Classification (NCBI taxonomy): domain Eukaryota; kingdom Metazoa; phylum Arthropoda; class Insecta; order Coleoptera; family Staphylinidae; genus Geostiba; species Geostiba sp. GC000077. The sequence continues at coordinate 12,535 of JARJDQ010028214.1, forward strand.
GTGTTATTTTCTGACTGGTTTCGGCTTTGGACATCCTCGGGGAACTACACATGGTTTTTCATAACCAATATTTAAAAATTACTTTATACACCAGTAAATCTTCATTTGAATATTTTTATAGCAAAACATATTCCATGATGTTGAAAATATTTCCATCGTTATTTTAAACAGATCAAAAGCAAAAGCAAGATTTATTGCTAGTTGGAAATGAACTCAAAGGAATATTTGCGAGAATATTGCCAATTTGCATGTTTCCAGGTGACACTGGAGACACATGTGAAGAAAATAATATCAAACATATACAAAGAAGCATGATATGTTACTCAAAAGAGATGAATATTTGCAATTTGTAATTTACGAGGTGGTGTCATGCGTTTCCTGGCAACGTGGTAACGCATGTCCAGGCACGTGAAAAGCAAACCTCCCAATTCCCAATTTCACGCCGAAGGAATCTTCCTTTGTTAGTTGGAAGTGGGGAGGAAGGGCGGCGAAAACGCCGCGAGTGGTGAGCATGAAACGCCTCTTGGAAACGCTAAATAGAAACAACCTGAAGACTTGCCCCCTACACGTCGAGCAGGATTCTTAAGGAACTGAGCCAAGAGCCAGGTAGCACTGAGGGGAAGTCGTACAACGCTCAACATACAAGAAGAAATGCTGGGGGCAGGGAGAGAAGAAGGTGGAAAGACGTAATTTGATATTAAAGTTAAAACGAATAGGCTTTGCCGTCTGCAAGACCAACCCTCGAAATAGAAACGCAAATTATACCAGCTTGGAATATATCTCATCAGGATGGGAACAAAATAAATATACTTTGTACTACAAGTACTTGAAACCATGAGTAGGGGTTAATCTCAAAGCTCTTGAAAATATAGGTATGATTTTTGTATTGTTTTGAACACCTTGTATAATGTTAATCCAACTTACGCTTCCGTATTATTGGTCTTATTGTGTTTTTTTGTCTATTCGTTCATTTTCTAGTAAAACTCGTTCCGCCTCTCCCTTTCTGGGGTTTCCCCACTGAGCTGACTAAACTACGGTCCCGAACAGACACCCCATAAACCAGACGGGGCTTCTTCATGCCTCCTCCCTCACCCCCCGCTAGCGTATGCATTGCAAACTTTCGACGCCCTCGAAAAAAAAGATTGTTTTCGGCGCTAAACAGTCTTCATTGCTTCTGTTTTTCCTTCACTTCTACGTCCTTCCACTTTTCACACTGGCTGCACTTGTAAGGCCCTGGTTGTTTGGATCTTGGGTCTTAGGTCTTGCGTCTTCTTGAACGTGGTCTTGGCATTTCAGGTTTTTCTACGAATCAGCACACAAACACTCAACACTTTCAGTTCGTGTACAAAACATTCGTATGTGCAGAAGACGAGACGTCGGTGCATCGCCTGGGTTTTGGGGAAAGAGGGCTTCTTATTTCGGTTGTCCTCACCCTCAAGCCGTATATTTTCCGGCGTTTTACGAGCGCCAAGGCGGCGGAAAAACTGCGTATCACCGTGGAAAGCAAATACGAGCGCGGGGGAGGGTGGATAATGTGGGTCCTCAGTTCGGGCAAGGTATAAGGCGACGACTACGTCTGGGGAATTGCATTCGGCCTCTTCTCTGGCGTCTATGGCTCTGGGTACTGGGCAAAAGGGACATGAAGAGTGAGCGGAGGTGAGGGGTGGTTGGTCTGCAAAGTCGACAGGAGTAACAGTCGCACATGCAGCACCCCTCGGTGAGGAAAAGCGCCGAAAGCGCACGAAATGAAGCCGTAAAACTTGCAATTTGCCGGCCACGTAATTGAGATCAACCCTCCCTACTAGTCCCACTACAACACCCACCCTCGGTCACCTGCATCTAACTTTAGCTAACCCCCAACCTCTACATGCCTTCGTCTACCTGGTCGCGGCATGAATTCGAGCGTGATGTTGTTATTTGTATGGCCTGGGGCATCCTACACCAGTTCATCGATATTGTCCATGTTGCGGAGTCTACCGCCTGCAGAATATGCAGGCTACCTTTGACTTCTCAAGCATGCAACCGAATAGGTTGCACTGCTACTATACACATGCAAGTGCCCTTCCGTCTGGTAGACGAGACGGGACGGAATTAGTCTGGTCTTTAGCAAGTCTGATTCCCAGCGGGGTGGTTTACACAAATATTCCATCCTCGTTCAACCTCCAACCTCCAATTAAAAACTAAAAACCGAGCATTAAAAACTCTCTCCTTTACTGTAATAATCTAGAGTTAGACTGTAGACTCGAATTCCATCCAGAGCTTTTTATGCCTTCTCTACCCCTCCTCTTTAAAATCAGTGAGTCATAACTGCGTATAATTTACGATCGTTGACATTGCAAATTGTGTTTTGATTCATTCTTTCGCAGCAGAGAGAAGGGACAGGGACAGCAAAAACAAGTGTTTTCTCTTGAATGAGCGTGCATTGACCACGGGCCAGGGACTCAGCATCCAGCATCATCGAAGAGCAAAAAAGCGACTAGACTGGCCGACAGGTAGTCGGGGCTCTAGTCGGGGCTGATGGCAGAGCGAACGCAACGGATTTAGCACGAGCACGACTAATTTGCAGAGATTAGCGTTCGGCGTGATTCCCCATTCGTCGCTAATTGAAAATTTTAACGTCCAGACCATCTAGATCATTTCGGGGGTAAGGGATAAGGGCTAAGGG
>JARJDQ010028219.1:0-11874 GCA_030264215.1 Geostiba sp. GC000077
TGGAAAACAACGTAATTGTAATGTATATAAGTGCAAAACAAGAGCGTAACAAACGAAGTACGAAGGAGATAAGAAAAGGAATAGACAATAATTGTCGCTGCGAGCGCGTCGACGAGCAATTATTGCCTATTCCTTTTCTTATCTCCTTCGTACTTCGTTTGTTGCTCCCTTGTTTTCCACTCATATACAATACAATTACGTTCTTTTCCACCTATATATGTAATGTACATAAGTGGAAAACACCTGGCAACTAATGCACTATTTTCAAAGCCACCATATCGATCGGAAGTCATTGTTTTCGACTATGGGAGCAGATAAAGGTTCTTTACTGTGCTGACTAGTAGGTGCTAGAAACTGTGCATCGATTAAAACTCCAGCCGTCAAGCCGTCTAGGCCCCATAGGAAATATTCACATGTTTCTCTTTTTTCCCATTTCTCTTCACCAAGGAGAAAGACTACAAAAAACTAACTGTAACACATGTGATGTAACATCTCCAGCAGCTTCAGCTATTTCGTTGGTTTCGTTGGAGGTGCATGTTTTTTTCGGAAGCAAAAGTACGCCACGCCGTGTTGGTCGTGTCATCGTGTGTGTATGTAGGCAACCCGGAGCGCTAATGAGACATTACACCCACTTCATAGGTCTACAACCCCGTCGAGCCGCCGCCGCCGCCGCCACCACCATCGAGGCTTGGCGCGGCTCGACAAACAAAAGACGAAAAAAACGTGCCCTGTGCAATGGCACAAAAAAAAATCCTGTGTGACTTCACAAGCCCTAGCAGGTGGAATAGATTAAGACAATGAATGCACAGCACGAAAATAATGATGATGAAACTATTTTTACTTTTTATCTTTTCATATCGAGTCTAATGGACTCTACACTCAAAAATTATTCATTCAAAAGTGAGTTTTACTCTTTCTTAATTTTCTATACAGCATACGATCATTTCGTTACTGAGTTACTGTCGAAAGTCGATTTATGGCATGTAAAGAGTAACCATGTGGCACGCGGAGGGATTTTAATTTTAATTTCGATGCACGCGGACCGAGTGCAGCCGAAACGAAATTAGAAGAAATTATAGTCGAATTATCGACGGATATAGCCCGAGCGCTAATGTTAGAAAATTATAGGTCGATACGCATGAACTAGCAACAGCATCCGACCCATCTTACCCCCCCGAAAATGAACTTGAGCGTTGAGAGGTGAAAGAAACTATGTGGCAATGGCCACGAAGCAAAGAAGCAAAGGAAGCAACAAAAAAGTTGGATGAATACGCAGGTCCTCAGGTATAGAAATGGTGGATGAGGTTGAAGATGATGATAGCCTGGCAGCAGGCAACAGAATGTGATGCGGTAGCCGGCGGCCAATAAGTATTAATCGGCTTTATATTTTATATTTAGGTGCAGAGTCTTTACGGCGCGGCGTGGCGTAATATCGTTCGAGCTCTGGAAAGAACAATTTCCAAATTTCCAAAATGCGATCAACTTTACAAAGTTTGGAAAACTATATGGTCTTATGGACGTTTCGGAAGTTAATGCTGATTGACGGCGGGACGGAGGGACGGAGGATAGATTTTAATCGTGCGATCAAGACTGGCACAGCAGAGGGATTAATTCCTTTATTCATTGGAAGTTGGCGGCTGTAGATTCAGGACATAAAAAGGAATGTTCTCCCCCTCATAGAGGTAACTCAAAGGGAGACGTGTCATGTGTATAGGATACAAATTCTTGATCCAAATCCAATATGCAGCAAGCAGCAAACCCAAGGCAAGTTGGAGTTGGATCCTGAGGTTGAGGTAGCACTATAGAATTAGAACCAGAACCAGAACCAGAAGATATTAGATGTGGGGTTCGGTTCGATAGTTTGACTGCTCCTCGGATCGTCTCTGAACGATGAAGGGTGTCATTACTCCTCTATTGGTTTTGCAGTGGGCGCGTCATCTTATTGGATTGGATTTTTGGATTAGTGCCATGGTCATTTTCACGTGCGACCCTCTCTTCTGTTCTTCTGTTTATACCTCCCTCCTGTCTCAACTGCAACCACCACCTACAGAGGCACGTAGAGCTGAATCACGTGGTGGGTCCATTCAAACGATTCTAGTCATAGGACTCATAGGCTCTGCCCTGCCTGTCCTATGAAGGGTTCGCATTTGGATTGAAATAATAGCAGGTCGGAGGGATGCAAAGATAGAGAGGAAATCAACCCACTTGGAATTACAATCGGAAGTAGGACTGTTGCACTGTATAGTCCTATAATGTCTCGAATACGGGAATACTAATATAGAATGGTTCCTTTTCCTTTGGAGTCGGAGTGGAGTCGATGAAGGAAGAAGCGCAACTGCGTCGCGACGTGTAATGGTGTAATGCGATTGTGGTTAATTTCACCCGGTGGTTTTCATAGCCATGCGCCCTATAGGTCCTAGGAGCTAGGACAAAGGGACTATTCCGGCTCACACTCGAATGAGTCATAACAGCGCGACATAATGTTATTATTGCAATGCGCTAAATGAATTAAACCCAACTGCACCACCCTGCACCCCCACAATTCCCTTGGAAATTAGGAGTTTAGGACTTACGAATACCACGCATACCACGCATTAAGGAAAGTTAATCAACACAAACAGAAAAATCAGTTTTATGTTGATTGAAACACTCTGTATGTTGTATGTTGCTGTATGTTGTATGTTGCTGTATGTTGTATGTTGCCAATTGCAATTTCAATCGCAATGTGTCCATGGAGAATTCACACCTATTATGGAGGCTCCACTCCTCCAACCTCCAACTCCCAGCTGTAGTTTGGTTGTTTGACTGGTCTCGGTCAGAGGAATTGGCATTTTTGGCATGAGGGTGGCTTTCGGCGGGGGATCCAGCCCATCGGTTCTTTTGTTATCAGCCACGCGGCGAGCGGCAGATGTACACCCCGTAAAATATAAGAATCCATGCTCATGAAAAAAAACCTAACATTACAATTTGCCACAAACGCACGAAACCACAAAGGATAAAAATCCAGCAAGATATTAAACTTTTGTAAAATCTATCAAATATACCTTTACAGGCTATACCTATATTGATATTCAGTTGGTTGTATCTTGCATCGTTTTGGAGAAGAGATTGGGATAGGGATACTTTATTGAATATGCAAATGCGACAACATCGTAAAAGGCACGAAAAATAAAATTAACGTGACATCTGGACGGTTTTCGTTGGTTTTGTGCATCATCATATTGATCTTCGTTTTGTGCGAAAAATGCGCATCTCGAGCGAGCGGAGCGAGGAGCGTGGAGACAAAAAGTTTTAATAGCAACGGCGAACGTTCGCGACGGGAAAATTTAATATTTATGCTAATATTTGAGCACAAGCACAAGAGCGGAAAGTTTATTAAACAATCGATGTGACACAAAACGCAAATGTAAAGTTGGTTTTGCAGCTTTTGCTGATGCTGTAGGGTCTGTAGACAGTGTAGAGTGTAGACACATTGGCAAATTGTGGGAAAATCAACTTTAGTTTAGAGCATAGACTCTATAGACTCTAGAGTTTAGAGTTTAGACTTTAACCAATGTCGAGTTTAAACAAAACTAATTCTCAGTAATGTTAATTCTTTACATAACGACACAATAGTTTTGCAATTATGAGCTGAGCTATAGCTGTATAGTTTACATATTTATTATTTAATGTGTACATAATTGCACTATTGTATTAAATCATTGTTTTTTTATTCCACCAAAAGAATTAAAAACTAATGTGATGAGTTGATGACCAAACATGCTGGAATGTTTATACAGTGTGTCTCAATTTGGGTAGTCGCTGCTGATATCTCGAAAGCTAGTAGCAGGTGTACAGGATTTTTTTTTCGAATGAAACTTGTTCAGAATTTAATGCCTAGTAATAGTACATTACATACTTAAAATTACACACTGCGCTCGCGTCGCGTGTAAATATTTCGCTTGGAATGTATGTAATTCGCTGCTTTCCACTTTAAGTATGTAATGTACTATTTATTAACACCCTGTATAAACGGGATAAGAATGTTTCCAAATGTACATCGATGCTACATAATAGATATATGATTTTCTTTGTTGGGATACAACATTAAGGGTTCCTGATGTCAATATAAATGATATAATCATAATGAGCATGTCGTGTGCTTCAATACATTGACATATATTATCCTTCGTCCTGAAGGAGCATTATTCCTCAAAACCAGGCGAAAAGAGGGGCAAATCTCACGAGTCACGACACAAAGAGGTAACTATGTTAACGGCTTTCGTTTGACTCCAATATCATGCGCATCCTGCCCAAAGGCATTTCGCCTAGTATCCAACTAGCAGCGGGTCCTCCTAGATATCCTGGCATCGTACACGAGTCATGAAATCGCTCGGCGTTTGTCGTTTTGTCATTTTCCTGCATTGCGTTTGCGTCGTTGTCGTCGTTGGGATGTTTATAGCGCACTCGTCGTCGTCCTCAGCAAGGATAATGCACGACATGGCTGCCTAGGCATGGCGTGCCTGCGCATTAGTCGTGCGGAGATGTGCTCGTAGTCACAATGCCATGCCAAGGGCGAAAACGGAGGAAAGGACCAAAAAGGACGAAATACGCAAGTGGCGCTAATATATCAGCGCGTAAGATATTACGCGAGGCACGTCATAACGCTAACGCTCATTGTCGGCTTTTGAATATCCGCGCGCGCGAAGCAAAACGCCCCGCAGCCATTACTCCTAAGAATATTTAAGGATCAAGCGTTTGGAGTGGCGGCGGCGCCACGTGTGTGAGCGTGTGGGCGCCTAATTTAAATTTCGGCGCTAAGCCGCGCACGCGAGCGAGCGAGAAAGGTGCGAGAGATTGGGCGCAGAGCGTTAACGCTAAAGCGTCGACTTAATTAACGCCGAGTGGATTTGTGTATATCTTCGTTGAGGATTAAACAAAAACCGGGGAGGAAAATGAAAACGTTGCGAACTTTAACTTTGCATGCTCGCTGCAGATATAATTTTACAACTATCACAACAAAACACTGCTGCGAAAATGCTACGAGTGAAGAGATATTCCAAGACAACCTACAGTAGTGATAATATGCCGGTTCTGGAACACTTGTGCGCACTGTAGGCGAATAGATATCTCTAGTGAAATTACTGCTTGACAAATTTGCAAAACGTAACGAATCGAAACGAAACGTAACGTGAAACCTTTGCGCCGGTTTTGTCTCCGGCAGGGGGCGGCAGGAGACGGCGTCACCGCCGACGCTACGACGTGAGTTAACTAATATTTCCGGATGTGCGATGTTTGGTGTTTGCGTTCGGGGAATTTTGCTAGTTTTCGCGGTACGCGTACATGGGGTGATACCAATGGTGGCGGCGGCTTGGGAGGCGGCGAGATGTGAATTTCATTTATGCAAAACAGTTCGCAAAACCGAAACGAATATCATCCTGTGGGAATCGGTCGTCATGTGTTTGCCATGTTAATTTCGCACTTTACACTCACACCCCACAGGAGGGTGCATTCGAACGGGGGATGGGGGGCACTATATATTACATGCAATAATTTTAAAAAAGATGCTAGAACTAACATTTTTTTTTTTACTTGTGGTTTGAACTTTATTATATGTCTTTGAACAAATTTATAGATGATATTGGCGGATTCTGGAACAATAATGACGTCATATTCGCTTTATTAGTACATCCGCTATTTATGGATGGAATATGCACGCTGTGAAAGTTTACGATGCAAGTCTCAAACTTTCTGATTTGAATTTAAATTTCCGGTGGAAATGAAAGTTGACGGTTTTGACGTTGGCGGCGGCGATGACGGCAGGTAAATTCGACTAATTAGCGACGTTCTCACCTGCGCGCAGCGACGAGAGTTTTGTGCCGCCGGCGCCGGCGCCACCGGTTGGCAAATATGAATGCGCAAAATTCGCAAAGTTTGAGTGCACTTGCCGCCCCCCAGGGGACAATATTTTACACTTCAAACATTGTTGCCACGTTGCAACCTCCACAGAGAAAAATAAAATTCAAAATTTCGAAACTTTCTAAAAGGCATTTCATTAAGGTGCAGAACCGTCGTATTACATCTATACGCCAAATTCTAATTGAATGTATGTTTGCGAGGGTTGTTTTTTGAGTGTGCAATTATTTGTATTGAATTTTCTCCGCCGCCGGTGCCGGTGCCGAAAAGTTTAAATTTTATTACCGTCAGTTTATGAATACTCTTAAAATTCCATGCGGAAAAACTTGAGGAACATTTTTAGCAAGACCGCTGGAGAGGCGAAAAAAAAGATAATTAAATTTAAAAATTTACCACCTTCGGTATTTTCGACACACTCCATCGCGGTATCTCGAGCAGCGGCTCGTTTTTCACTTTTTTTCGCCCGCGCCGCGGCTCTCCACTCTTTTTCGGCGCATTTTCCGCACGATCGTAAAAACTTCGACCACTTGTCCTGCCAAGTTTCGGCCTCGACGTATCTCTTCACCGGCACGTCGAGCCTCGTGGTCGGCTTGCCACAAAGAAATGAAAATATGTTGGTCGATATGCGGGGGTGAAGCAAAAACTTTGCCGAAGAAAAAATATATATACCGTGTGGGGAATGGCGGGGGAGAAGGGGATGAAAGCCTAAAGATGAAAATGCGAAACGTTTCGGGACGTGCGCCTCGACAATAAGTAGGTGGGAAGCAAGGCGCTGCGCGAAAAGGTGAATGTTATAAAAATACGCGCCCCCAATCTCTTAGGGAATGGGCAAGGGGTTGCGCCCTGCAGAGAGTGGGAATGATTTTCGCACATTTATAACTTCTTATCGCGCAAGTCTTCTTTCGCAGCATATCGCCATCCAAAGAGGGAAATTTACGTATTGGGAAATATTGCACACATACAGTATGTTCACACACAAAGAAAAATGGTGGTGTGCAAACATATTGTATATTTTATCATTTGTTACATCTTCGGCGCGTTACATCGTTACGAAAGTTCGACTCTAGGCGATGGTGGAGGCGCGGCTTGGAGCTTTGTGTTCGGCAAACTCGAACGGTTTTGTTTATATATTGACTGACTAAAGTGTCAAACTGTATCACAAATGTAATTTGTATACTCCGGCGCAACTCCGGGCGCCCCGGTCGAGTCTCACGAAATTGACTTTCTTCTTTGGCGCGCGCCTGTGCCGGAATATCGCAATAAACTATGCGTGGGCGGCAAACCGAGCTGCGCGCAAGGCATTCCTTCGATCGGCACGAAATAAAATCTTTAAAAGCTCCAACGCACAGCAAAACAAATTAAATCACGTACGGGGCACATTATTAGGCGTTATATTTGGATATTTATATATTTTCGGTGTTTGCGCCGAGTCGATAAATTACGCCTTGTGTGCGCCCGGGAAAACGTATTTGCAAATATTTTCGATATCAGTGCGACGCGGCGCACATTTATCATGGAAAATCTCGCGCGTTCGCGCGTCGCGACGCCCCGTTTTAATTAATTCCCCAAAGTATCACACCCACCGCACGCTCTCATTTTCGCTTTCATTTCGCATCACACATTTTCCCGTCATATTCAACAATTCATTATTTTCGCATTTTTGCGCTGCCCTAAATTATTTGCACGAAGAAAGCAGAAATTATGATTTCATTCATTGCAAGGTAGCCTAAGGAATTGTCCATTTTTATACGCTTTTCCCGCGGAAAATTGGAGTGAGCTAGCGATGCATGAGAAGATGGCAACATTTATACACAAATTCATATCGGAGTCGGAGTCTACTCGACTTGGAAACACTTGGAAATAAATAAACTGAAAATTTCCACTTTCCAGCAAGTTCTCCAGCGCTGCTTCCCAGCGAGTGGTGGCATCGGTCGGCTTGAATATGAGTAAATAGCGGAGGAAAATATTTTGCCATAGACACTCGCTCTATAAACACATAAGTTTTCCGTGGGATTTTCCATCTCTCAATAACGTCCATTTTTTCGCTGTGTTTGTTCTTGTTTGTTTTTGCTTACGGTAGGTCGTATTTTTTTAGGTTTCAGGGACTAATCGAATTTATTTGCATGTGTGCGGAGGCGCCGGGCGAAATTATGAAGTGCGGATGTGAAATGAAATGGACGGGCGCGCACGATTCCCAAATTCCCATGTTTGCGATTTACAAGCGCCATCGCAGCGGATACCGCGACTGCAAATTGAGGTGAGGGATGCGCGCAGGTGGCGGCAATAATTTCCGAGCCGCAAACCGCCGCGCCGGCGCCTCCGATCGACGTGTTTTCCTATTCAATCGCATAACGCATTTCCTCAATAAAAATCTAATCTTTCGATTGCCCACACTAACCCGTTTTGCGGGGATGCAATCATCCACCAACCACAATGCGATCATAAAGCTATAACAATTACTTGGAACACACTATAAAGTACAAGAGAAATTGGGTTTTAGGTGGAACTAATTTCCAATTCCCACAAGGACGGAGGTTTGCATTTTTTAGTTCGTTGATGATATTTTATTAACACCAAAAGGATAGAAAAAGCATGCAAAATGTGTTTTCTTCTTGCACAAAGTTTCAAACTGAGAAACACAATTGTCCACTGGCACCTCCACCAACATTTTAATTTTACGGATGTGTTTTTGGTGATATATTTGTTGATTACGTAATTAATTTGTTAACATTTTATACATGCAATAGCATCGCTGGAACGTACATTAAATTTGCCAACTTAACACGATGAAAAATTTTATTTGATGTATGTTTATGCTCATTGAAAATTGTCAATTATTTTTTCAAAATAAAATTTTGTTTTGTCTTGCTAATGAGCGGTATATATTTGATTATTGTTGCTTCGTACATACACTGTGAAGTACTATATCAAATTAAAGGAAATTTTACGCCTTTCACAATGATGTTAATTTCATTATTGTTGTTGGTCTCATTTTTGAGTTAGCAGTAAAAAATCACGTTGTTGATAGAAAAAACTAAAACAAGCGATATCTTGAAAACTAAGATAAAACGGTGCATAGTTGTCAGCCTGTAAATACGATGTAGAATAAAAACATTTTCTGTGCGCAGCCTAAAATGAACCACCTCTTAATTATAGAACAACGTATGTATGTATGTTTGTCCACCTCGATAAATCGTCAGTTTTAGTCCGATAAAGATTTAATAGTATATCAAAAAGATATCATCAACGAACTAAAAAATGCAATCCCCATCTTAGTTCCGCTAATCACCTATTTTTTTCTTACATCTCCTGTACTATATTCATTCGCAACCAATAATGTAGATGACTTTTTGTTTAGCTTACCGGGTGCAAAAGCCAGGATATCAGAAAATTCCAAGCATGATGAAAATAGATGGAGAACCGTGAACATATAAAAATATACAAATGCTGATTGATGATTTTCCTTCGGCGTGGCGCGGAAGGTCCTGGCCGTGCGGATTTTCCAGATCAGGAAGTGGCGAATTCAATCAATTCATTTGTGGAGGGCGGTTTTATCGTTATGACGGTCGAGCCCTTCGCCAGCGCCGAAACGCGCGATGGAATAACAGGAACTGCAGGAAGAAATAACACTGGATTGTCGGGCGAAAGAGGAAATGAAGGACTCTTCTTCTGGCTGGCCTTAAGTGATTGAAAACGTTTTATTATGAATAGTTTGCTTTGCCTTCCCCTCCCCCCCCCCTCTTTTTTATTTGTCCTTGGGGAAAAAAGTGCAAAATGCTGATTTCGTTTCATTGGCTCTGCTTTATTGATTGTGATGTTCCTCCTTTTCAGTTACACATTTGCAAAATGCCTAATCCTTAAAATATAAAAACGGATTAAGCACGGCTTAGAAACGGTTGCAGGGAGGGGACAGGCAGTTTCCTTTAGGCGTTGGGATTTTTCGCGCATTTTTCAAGCGTCCAGACACGGCCGGATTATCACGGCTTTATGGTTTCATAAAAATACGCATTCTCTGTGCGAAGGGATGATGTCGGTGCGCGTAATAACGAATGCCATCAGGGGCGAAGCCATAAGGACGCGCGCTGTGTCGATCGGTAAGCCGCTTTACGCATTCGCTCATTCTTTGTTGAAATTATTTATTCGCATTTACATTTTGTCACACTTTATTTTTCATTTACATTTTTTTATTTGAAAATGCCTTCCACCCCTGTCCCAATGGCGTTAGGATACCAGGATTGGTATCGTTTTATAGCTCACGAACAGGACTATCAAGACCAGAGCAAAAGAAATGCTTACATTTTCACTATTCACTTGCAGTCTTTGTTTTTATTTTGCAGTTTTATCTCGAGTGCGCTTTTTTTTGAACTGCGACAGTCGTTATCGTCCTGGCGCGTCCTGATAAATGCCGTCCAGGGGCGCCGGCTGTGTAGTTTTCCGCCGCGCACGCTCTGCCCGTCTACCGCCCCATGCACCGAATTTATTTTTAATGGAAAATAAATAATGATCGAGCAACGGTCTCATCGCGCGCCGCCATACTCACAACATCGTCCTTCGGTTGTCCTGTTGTCCTGTTGTCGCGTCCTGTCTGTCGGCGGGGCAACGAAAAAAGGGTCACGAGCGACAACACTCCACTCCGCTCGAGTGGACTGAACTTTAATGTTACATTCTTCGAGGGCTGCTCCGCAAAAAAAGAAAGCGAGCGCTAACAAAATAGTGTTTTTCCAAGGACTGCCGACTGCGCGCACAGCGCGAAAATAGCGTCCGAAAAGCGTGCAAAAAGTGCGCGCGCCAGCAAACAAGCCGGAAAATGACGGAAATGGAAAACACTCAAGGACCAAGGACCATGCGCCAATGCGCCAAGGACCAGCTGGCCGTGGCAACTCTGTTAAATGAACTAAAACATCAATTTTCAATTCTTAAAAAAACACTGCACACAGCAGGACAATTCTCGTAAGGACAGCGTTTTTCAACAAAACACAACTTGCTTTAATTTGCTTGTACCAACAATGTTGGTAAGTTGAACTGTGTAATGAGGAAAATATGTATTGTGGGATCCTCGACGTTATCCTTGCAATTTCCACGTCGCATTCACTCATCGCTCAGCGTGCGTGGTGAGAAGAACTATGGCGGATTTTCAATTGGAGCGACATCCCATTGTGTCGCTTTTCATCAGCCCCCACCCCTAAACATTCGCCCTACTCCCTCCACCCTCGTTGTCAGTCGTAGGCGCGAGCGCTTCACCTTTGACACAATACCTCTTTAGTTCTTTCGCCCTTCGACGCGTTCCGACGCTCCTCTCGATGGATGATGAAAACCGATGTGAACGCACAAAGACCTGTACACCCTTTCAACCCCTGCGTGTGCGCACCCTTTGCACCTATCTGTTTCACAACAGAGAAGACGAAGCATTTTTCATATCAAGATATTTGAAAAATCCATATTTAGAGTGATTTCTTTTCGTCTATTTTTGCATTTTTCCAACTTGTTGAAAAACTAATTTTTAACTTCTTCCCCTTGAGATAAAGCTCCTTGGTAATGGCGAGCGAGCGAAGGAAAAAGTCCCACCGGGGTGAAAAATTAAGATTAATTATAGCTCGGTAATTTTTTAATTAATTGTAGAGTAATTTAAGACTGCGTCCTTGGTGGGGCCGAGTTGAATATTTTGCAGATTTCCGTCGAGCGCCCAACTTTCTTTCGGGCCGCCCCATTCTTATTCACACCGCGTCTGAGAAAATGTAAAATGTAATTAATTACGTTTTCTTCAACTCTTCCTGAGAATTTATTCGTCGTTTTAATTTTTCTTTATTTTAAGGATAACGTTATCCTTGACATATTCCGACTAAAAAAGAACTTCACACATTTGATTATACATATGTTGTGACTGCACTTAGAGAAATTAAAATCGCTGCAATAGTTTTCGCATTATCCTGCGAATTGTCCTGCGAATCGTCTCGAATGCACTTTGAGCGTAATTTACAC
>JARJDQ010028225.1:0-16081 GCA_030264215.1 Geostiba sp. GC000077
TAAAAACAGTTTACGAGGCGGATAATGTTTAGCAACAAGAATCCGAAGAGAAAATTCAAATCGCCCCAATGGTTTGGGAGCAATCACCGAATCTGTAAAATGAATTTGCTTTTCCGGATCTACGTACGTGTACACGAATTTCGCCATTCACCTTCGAACATACGCCTGCAGTTTCATATGGGCAATGCATTGGCCTATGTTTGAGGTTAAATGAAAAGCACTGTATGTGTTCTAGTTGGATCGTGAAATCGAAAACGGTTGCTTTGAATGGCGGAAGGAAGGAAACACGGCCGCAGGCGAAACATCCGTTGGAATACGTCACATTGCGCTTGCAGCGCACTTGTTACGCGCAAGAGTTGAAAAAGCATCATCAGCACACGTAGTACATACTACACTACTCCACATCACACCGGCTGGTGAACACCATATACCACTCGCTTTTTATGCATTACATATCATTTTATCTCTACATGAGCTTCATGCTTGAATTTCTTGTTTCAATTTGCCGTACGCATCGTGGGTGTGCTCCCGCTGAATTGTTGAATTGCTGAATGGAGGATGTGTTATGCAACAATGCGTATCGCCATCGCCAACAGACCAACCGTGTGCATGTGTGTGCAACACCTGTGGAGAGCGCGAGCAGTAATTGTGCGTGAAATTGACGTTCGCCTGTTCTACAGGCTGTTCTACACGCTTGTTGGTCGTGGCGTTGGAGGAAAGTGGAAATGTGGGTGACACTGGCAGTGGTTATGAGGGTAGGAATCTAGGAACACCTATACTAGACCCAAATTGGGAAACTTCCATGTGTTCCATGTGTTTACTTTCATTTCGTTATCGGCTATCTGGGCAAACTTACCGGTGAATCAAATGCATTATCGGTAAAAAGTATTGCAATCAGTATCGAGTTGACTGCTGACTAATCCTAATCCCTGATACAGATACGCATTTAGTGAGGAAGTCTTCTGTGGAAACCTTAATTATTACAAAAAAACTACTTTTTTTTTAAATCGGCACTAAAGTAGCTTGCCTATGCCTAGGCATAACAGTACAACAAAAGAGCAACAAACTATTAAGAAAAGCAATCAACAACAATTTTTGTTTATTCTTCGATTCCTTCGATTCCACTCTAATAATTAATAAATAATTTATTAAATTATCAAATTTCAATTTCGGCAGTAAAGTCCCTTTGTATTATTACTCACGTGGTAATTCGAAAACAGACTTTTGTGCAGAAATCTATATACAGCCTCATCATAACAATTAAGTGAAGGTGAAAATAGTAAAAAGGAGGCTTCTAGATGGTCAACAGGAACAATTTTGTTATTTGCTCTAAAATTTACTGAATGTTAAATTATAAGTTGTGGAGGTAAGGAAGAAAGTGAATATGAATACGTTGGACATATCGACACAATAGCTTCGTGACTCATTAAATACCTGCCTGGCACAAAAAAAGAAGTTTTGATTGTCTTGATACTGGTGTCGACGAAAACGACCGAAAACGTATTCTTATTTAAAATGTACCGTAGTGTTCGATCGTGGTCACTTTGAGAAGGAAGGTGAAGACCGTGAAGCACATTTTGAAGAGGCGCGTGTGTGCGTTGCATGTAACATGTAGCTGATGTAGCACACACACGGCGAAACGAGTATTCGATACGTGTAGGCCAAATAGGTTCAGCGCTCCTCTCCGCGAGACCGCGACTCCACCGCCGCCGACTCGCTGGTTCGGTTTGGGTGTTTCGCGCTTGTAGCGTACAGACGCGGACGCGTTTGTTAGCCGTTGTAGTTATTGCTCCCCGCCCTGGGTCTCTGGGTGTTTTCTGTGTAATGTTTGTCGCGAGTCCTGCGAGTCGATGGCCCGTGTCTGAGCATCTGCATGCGCGCTGCGCTGGTGCAT
Source organism: Geostiba sp. GC000077 (assembly GCA_030264215.1). Classification (NCBI taxonomy): domain Eukaryota; kingdom Metazoa; phylum Arthropoda; class Insecta; order Coleoptera; family Staphylinidae; genus Geostiba; species Geostiba sp. GC000077. Next base: position 1,895 of record JARJDQ010028225.1, read on the forward strand.
GACGGAAAGTCGAAGTCGTCGCAAATGCCAGCCGAAGAAATTCAGCGGCGACCTTGTAAGGTCGCACGCAAGCTGATAGATCAAGAGTATCATGACTATCATGACTAATATGAGGAAAATACCTCTACGTCCAATCCAAAGTTAAGTAAGGTGAAGGGAATGTAATCGAACTGGTAATACGCGCTTAATTAGATTATTTCACGCTGCTGAGTCAACTCGCTACTCGGTCTCTTGATATATTCATACTTTCATATACTGGTATACTTTTGATGGTGTTTATTTATTCATACCCGCACTGTAATTACAAATGCGATTGCCACTTGATACTCATTCGATGTCTTCTCTTGCAGGCTGAGTCCGAAGTCGCCGCCCTCAACCGTCGCATCCAGCTCTTGGAGGAGGACTTGGAGCGCTCCGAGGAGCGTCTGGCCACCGCCACCGCAAAGCTCGCTGAAGCCTCTCAGGCTGCCGACGAGAGCGAACGGTCAGTTTTAACCCTCTACACACAATTGATGAGGAGAAACATCTCTGCCCGACCCAATACGCATGAAAACATTCTGGAGGTTTTCATGTGCTTCAATTTGTTAAACTCGCTTCAACATATTCGATATTTCGATATTCAAATGCATGAAAACGTTTGGAGAGTTTTCATGTTCTTCGTCTTCGTCTTGCAATGATTCTGTGATTAGATATTTTATTTTGAACGTCGGCTAGGATTCATGCGATGCCACCCGATCGATGCAGCACTCGGAAATTGTTTGGAATTGAGATTAAAATTAAAGTTCAATTGGAGTTCACATTCATATCAAGTATCAACAAATGTTGTCCATTCGCGCGTGCATCGTCTAAACTCTTAAACATAAATCAAGCGGCATAAATCACAGCAATCGCAATGAATTAATTGAAACGCAATCAATCGTCGGGTGGCAGCCGCTGGACTGTAATTCAATCTTTACAATTTTACATCTCGAATCATTGATTTTTGTCTTTTCCTTCGCTGGATGATCCCTCACCAGAGCAGCCCATATAAAACGTTGAATGTTTATTACTTAGGATACGCAAAGCGTTAGAAAATAGGACTAACATGGAGGACGATCGAGTGGCCCTTTTGGAGACCCAGCTAGCGCAGGCTAAACTAATTGCCGAGGAGGCCGATAAAAAATACGAAGAGGTATAAAACACACAAACAATTTTCCATTTTCGAATCTGCAGTGATAGACGTTAGGGGCGATAGGACAGGACGTATGGACCTGAAAATGGTCCTTGTAGGGTTGTTAGGGCTGTGTTGCATTTACAACGTGTTTTTCAGCTCGTCCAGCCTCCTGGACACTTGATGACTGCTGCTGCCGTTTGCATTGTTATTGTGCTGGTGGCCGCGAGCGGCGGAAATTTGCATGAAACAAGGTTGCATTCTTATCGCGTTAGTCATAAAAACCCGCCGCGCGGAATGCGACACTTTCACGCAAACTTCTGCGCGACGCTGCCCGATATCACTGATAAGCCAAATACACACACACATACACACCAATGCGTAGAAATGTGATGTAAAAGAAACGTCTTTCCTATATTTTGTCTATAGTGCCCGCAAGGTGCTTGAAAACCGCGCCTTGGCCGATGAAGAGCGCATGGACGCGCTGGAAAACCAGCTGAAGGAGGCCCGCTTCCTCGCTGAGGAGGCCGACAAAAAATACGATGAGGTCCAGACTTAGCGTTGTTTACTTACTCTCTTGTTTACCCGAACCAATTTGCTACTACTATGCGTTCTTTTTCGTTGTTGTTACCTTGCGTTATCTTGACCTACCTGAGAGTGGTGTACACACTAATTGTTTGATCTTGGGATTGGCGCCGCTGCTAGGCGCTACCATTGTACCAAAAAGCGATGCATTGATGATGCGATCTGCCAAGCAAGATGTACATAAACACTCACCGTTGATGCTGTTGTTATTACCGATAAGCAAAACGACGAAACGACGTTTTAAATGTGATAAGCATATTTAAAACGATACGACACTAAACTTCTAGATTCTAGAAAGATGATGACCATGGAACCTTCGTATTAGTATCAATACTATAATATATATTTAAAAACGAGATACGCGAATGTTAATATTATTAATTGTCTAACTGTACATTTTGTTTTGTTACTAATTGCGCAGCAAGTAAAAGTGATTAAACCGTTAAACGTTATACGTGATTGTACTTGTTGTATGTGAGCTCTGAGCGTATTTAATTCAATAATTCAATAATTCAAAAACGTGCGCGTAAATGCTGATTATGCGTGCCTCTGTGCCTTAAAAAGGATTCAAAAGTGAACGAAATTAATCAACGATTCCAACGAACAATCGATAAATCGTGAGTGCGGGTGATCGGTGTGTTAAAAGTAAAAAGCTTCGAACGGTGACTCATGAATCTCACTCAACATTATTTTGTCCACGGCGACATTAAACATAAGTATGTTCCACACTCCGTTCCATGGTCGATTATCTATTATTTACAAATTTACAAATTTCTATGATTTACGAGTGGGTACAAATTGCAATGATACATCGACATCGACGATACGTTGAATTAACCAACGCATGTCTTTTTCTTTCAGTTTCAGTTTTGACGGATGACCATTTGCTATTAGTGATAGCGCTAAAATTACTTATATTTTAACCATTGGCAACTATTGGCAGTGAAATTTCAATTAAATGTTGTTTGCGAGTGTGTGCGATACTAACTAACACTCCGATTTTGAAGCTAATTAATTACATAACTTACTAGTTATAAGTTATAACTATAACTTTAGTTTTGGATAATATAATGTAATGTTAGGATGTGCTGAAATGCCAAGCTGATGTTTGAACAGAAATAGAAGGAAGCCATGTTCTATGACTTATATTTAAAGCCTTGAACCGTGAATGCTGATGGCAAACAATAACGGTGCATTTAGACTCGCAAGTGGATTAACTTAACCTCACAGTACCTGAACTTTGTACGATTGTACTTCTACGGGCCAAAATGAAATCAAATCCAGCTTTGCATTTGAACGCATCATTTTTGAATGTTCTTACAACGTGGAATTAAATGAACGCATACTTGCTTAGGTCGCCCGTAAATTGGCCATGGTTGAGGCTGATTTGGAAAGAGCCGAGGAGCGCGCCGAAGCCGGCGAAAAGTACGTTTCATGGATCTTTGGTTTGGCTCTGGCATGTGGCATGCGCGGCTTGGCTCTTTACGGCGTTACAAATATATAATTATGTGGTATTATCTAGTACTTGACGTATGTTTTTTTCTTTGTTTTTATATTGTGCGGTATGAGCGGTTACATCAGGACAGTAAACGCTCCACGAATATTTTTATTAGCTACTTAACGATGCAATTTTAGTTTAGTGCTTAAAAGATACAAAAAAAGCTACCGTTTTTTCTTGAAGTAAATGCGTTTTTGTTACATTTACACGTATTTTATGTTCAATATGTTGATGTTAATTGTGTTGATTGTGTATTAATCGCCTGTGTTTTTTTGTTTGGTTTTAATTCTTGCACGATTTGTTTGATCGCAAACTCGCGGCTAGGTCGCCCGCAAATTGGTGCTCATGGAGGCGGATTTAGAAAGGGCCGAAGAGCGCGCCGAACTTAGCGACAGGTTGGTTTGCTTTTGCATGCGAAATAATTAAATTTGCTAATTGCACGCTGCATGCCTCACATTGCACCTGCCCGCCCATGAGCGTACAGTACTGATGAAGTCTTGTCGTTTTGCAGCAAGATCGTAGAACTTGAGGAGGAGCTCCGCGTCGTCGGCAACAACCTCAAATCCCTTGAAGTCTCTGAAGAGAAGGTAAAAACACCAAAATTATGCGATACAAATTCTTCAATTAAGTTGCAAGCGTGTGTATACGATTGTTCTGTTCCCGAACGAAATAATTATCTGTACACCAGAGATAATTGTTTGCTGAGTCTTGAACTTCCATGAAATTATCTATAGCATTGTTGATTATGAATGTACTACAAATTTAGGTCCGTGAGGATTCGCACATCAAAAATATTTAAATTTGTTCTCTGCAATTTATCACTATAGGCCAACCAACGCGAGGAGGAGTACAAGAACCAAATCAAGAACCTTACCACTCGTCTAAAGGAGGTATTTAGACCGTTCGAAGCGTCTAACTAACCATCCTGTTTGATTGAGTGTGTTTGGTTGCATTTGCATAACTATACTGGATTTGACACTAATTTGTATTTTTCTCTGTCGTTGTTGTTGCATAATGGCATTAATCACTAAAATAGGCGACGATACGAGAGGAGGAATACACAGCGAGCATTAGGATGCTCGGCGGCCAACTGAGAGAGGTAAATCCGATGCGAGGGCCAAGAACCGATTCTTGGAGCTGTCATCTAGATTCTAGAACTAGTTGCATCCTGCAGTACCACCCCCCTCTATTATTTTTATTTATTGTTACACGAACAAACTGATACCTAGGTGACGAGAACACATCGGAATGCATCCTTCGTCATGCTGCTACCAATTGGGTAGAAGGTCTTATTGGACTTGTGTCGAGAGTAACACTTGCATGATGTTTGTTTTATGTTTTTATTTAGGCGTCCGCCACGAGAGACTCTAACGAAGATAAGATTAAAGTAATGGCTGATAAATTGCGCGAAGTAAGTGTACACTTTACACACTTTTTTTTCTACTTGGGGGGAGGGGTCGGCAAAAGTTAAACTCTACCTCACTTCTAAGTCTTTTATTCTTTTCACCATGTTGTCATATGCTTTGCGAACTAGTCAAGTAATCAGATGATTTGGGCACTTGTGTAAGTATCGAGTGTTTCCTGCATGCCCGCTTGTAACTGACTTCTAAAAATTGAATTGGCTGTTTTTGAAACTGACGATTACATTAATCTTCTAATGGTACACGCGACAATGTAAACTAATTATTGTCTAATTTTAGGCTGAAGCCCGCGCTGAATTCGCCGAACGTTCCGTTCAGAAACTCCAGAAGGAGGTCGACAGGCTCGAAGGTATTTCTTTTTGTTACATTCACAATTGACAATTGCATTTCAATGCAAGTTTTCCCCGTAACCGTAAAGAATCATCGATTCGATATGTGAATGTCGTATTGCACTGATTTTGACTTAATTCCACTAAACGCGTGATTCTTGTTGTTTGGCTTGCTTGTTTTAACACCGTTCACCCACTTACAGATGACCTCCTCGGGGAGAAACAGAAGAGCAAATTATTACAGGAGGAGATGGAAGCCACAATGAATGACATTGCAAACATGTAGACGCGCAACACGATCCCCAAAAATGTGTTGTGCCCCATCGGAAAAGCACTCATTTCTTTGCATGAAAAATGTACTTGGCAATTCGATCCAGCGCCACCCGCACACACGATTAACGACAACACGAGATCACCGAAACGTTGTTTGCGTACTTGTTTACTTTTTTTTCTATTTTTTATTTTTATCCGCAAATGCGTTTTTCGTTTGAAGAAATGAAGCAATCACTAATTCCACACAAAATATTTATAGAATCGAGGCGAAACTGTATTTCTCTCCTTTAAGCGCAGCCCTTAATTATTAAGCTAAAACACACATAGACATTCAGGGCTATTTATATCTGCAGTTATTTATTATATTATTAATATAATTTTCAGACGACACACGATTTCACACGAGTAGGTGCTTTAGCTTTCTTCCAAAAAAAAAGGTTATGTTTCACGAGATGCTTCAACACGACGACACTGTTGATCTCTCAAAGAGCATTTTGTAAAATTGCGACAATAACTATGCACGATGCACTTCGATCGGAAAGTATTTGATCAGAAGTCAGAATGATGAACAGGTCAACACTGCCATAATAATTGATTGATGAATTATGCATTCCGCGCCTGCTTCCATAAACTTTCCAATGTTTAGGGACCAAAACACTTTATATTCCATTAATTTGTTAGTAATTATGGATAGTCAAGACATTAATCAATGCGGCGCTCACGTGTAATAAATTGAATTGTTTATTAATTTCGTTTTCACTTTTGAGACAAATGATTTGTAAATTATGTTGGCAATAAACAAAGAATTTAAGGCTTTCCACACATGTTTAACGAAGCAAAAGCAATGACGTTAAATTACTGTATTGTTATCAATATGCACAGAGTGAGTTTCATAATCAGCATTTATTATACATACGAATTAAGTCCATCAGTAATTAATTTGTCTCTTGTGCCGGGAGACGAATACTATTCAACTATCAAAGGAGTAAACGAAGAAAGGAAATATAGTCCTGTTTATATTTTATATAATTATTATTTCTAATTTTCGATATTATGTATTTTTAGCGTAAAGAAATTACTAATTATGGTTACATTATAAAGATGATTTTAATAGCCAATACTGTTTTGATTCCACACGCAATGCAACAATTTGCTCTTCGAAACGATATCATCATTAAAGTTTTAACTTTTAAGTTACTTATGTGATTTTGTGTTTTGCATGCATTTTTAAGTTTGCATTATGGCTGCGTTTTACGTTTTCGTGCCGTGTGTGTTTGTTGTAACCTCTTCTGGGGCGACATTGCGAACACGCTTGTGTTTGAATTTCAGACGACCTGGTCGCCGAGAAGGAGCGCTACAAGGAGATCGGCGACGACCTGGACACCGCTTTCGTCGAGCTCATCTTGTAAATTCGCACACGCGCACACGCAACACCAACACATTTATTTATTGCCCACAATTACCACATTTGTGTACATAGAATCGCAACTTGTTATGTTCTTGCGAATGCACTACGTTTTCAGCGACTCACCATCTTGACAACTACTTAGGACAACAATTGTGTATTATACCACCATACAAACCAACTTGGGTCAAACATATTGGAGCAATGTTATATTTTACAATTAATTCTTATTTGTATTTGTGTTACAATTATAATAATTTATTACAACCGTGTATGAGACATGCACCGAAATAATAACTATCACTAAGTAGTTCTATGATTTGCAGTAGTTTTTGTTTTTAAATTTTGTTATTTCCCTTACATTATTCAACTTGGTGATTCAAACTCTTTAAGTGTTCTAATTGTGACTGCAATCGATTAACAAATCGCCTCCCCTTGCGTTCTAGATGAATTACTTGAAGAAAAGAGCAACTACAAGAAAATCGCCGATGAGATGAACCAAACGATGGCCGACTTAGCCGGCTACTAACTAACTGCCTAAATCACTGCTTCACTAACACCCAAGATGCTGAGATTAACAATTAGCGAACGACAAGTCGACGGATTGCCAGCGAGTGCGCCACAAGCGAAACGAAACGAAAATAACTCCATAAGTTTAATGATTCGAATTTTATGCCTTTTGTGTGGAACCGGTGGAACCAAGAATGAGGGCGATCTAAAGTTTATTCAACACTGCCGATTAATGATTCCGTGCGCTTTTGCCTTCCGCTTTAGTTGTATTCGTCACTACATTATATAGATTTAGAATATACGTATATATATAATTGTGTTTGCTTTACCAGTTTACCTTATTACAAACTAGCGTCTTCGTTCAACCATTTTGTTTTCTAACAGAAATATGTGTCAATCCGCCTCAAACTCGCAAATATCATGATTTTTAATTATAGTACAGAAGATATAAGCAAAAAATAGGTGTTTGGCGGAACTAATTCCCACAAAGATAGGGATTGCATTTTTTTGACATTCTAAAAGTCTAGAAAAATCTAAGCTGTGCCATCTAGCAGTTCTAGCACGTCTAGTCTAAAATGTTCGACTATGGGCTCTTTGACCGTGGTTTTCAAGATATCGCTTCTTTTAGGTATTTTTATCAACGTGATTTTTTTACTAAACGTCCAATAACTCGCAAATGAGAATAACCACAATTATGAAATTGGCATTATTAGGAAGAGCATGAAATTTCCTTTAATTTGATATATTTCTCAATGTATTTAAGATGCAACAACAACAACAATCATTGCAAAGAAAACACAATTATTTTGAATAAATAATTAGCTATTTTCAATGAGCAATAACACATAAACTTACATAATTGCGAAGTAAATTTCTTCGTGGTAAGTTGGCAAATGTCATGCCTTTTCTAGCGATGTTATGGCATGTACAAAATGTTAACACATTCATTACGTAATCAACAAATAAATCACCAAAAACACGTTCTTGAAATGAAAATGTTTGTGGAGGCGCAGGGAGACGAATGAATTTCTTGCTTATAAACTTTTTGCAAGAAAAAAACGCATTTTCAAAGCCCGTCTTTGTGAGAACTAGTTCCACCTAAAAACATATTTCTCCTGTACTAATACATCATTGTAGTGTAGGTGAAGTTTATATATATATTGCGGAGCGTTTTATACTAACATGTTAATGCAATGTTACAATGTTTTCTTACGAAGTAGAAGGAATGTGAAAAGACGTAAGATGTTTTGGAACTTGGAAGAGTAAGGAATCTTGAATATCGCTCATTCTTCTATGAATTTCAGTGCAAATTGATATTTCTGTAATAATAAATATTTGAATTGTGCTTTATTCCGATTTTCATCCTTTGAAGCAAAATTGATCTTTCATTATCAATTCTACTTTATTCCAGAACAGTTGCAAATTATTGATTATTTCTCTTTTGATCAACTGAATGCAACAAGTGATGAAAACTCAAAACATTAAGAAATGCTGTGGAGAGTACAGTAGAATTTTATTTCTGTTATTGGGTACAATGTCAAACAAGTCACTTCTTATTTTTAACAAGTTTCAACTCGGGTATCCCCTTTTGCTTGGCAATTCTACTCTTCCCGTGCATGTATTTACGCAAAACTTCCGGTATATCAATCGTGCCATTATCGTTCTGAAAATTCTCCACTAAAGCAATCAGCATTCTCGGCACAGCGCTCGCAGTACCATTGACAGTATGCACATGTTGCGTTTTTCCATCCGAGGTACTGTACTTAATCCCCAAACGCCTTGATTGATAATCGGTGCAATTGCTGCAGCTGGATATCTCACCGTACATTTTCCTGCCTGGCATCCACGCCTCGATGTCGTACTTTCTGTACGCCGGTGCGCCCAGCTCATGTGCTGGCATGTTCAATGTCTTGTAATGCAGGCCCAATAATTCGAAGTTCGTCTCTTCCAATTGCCGAAACTCTTCAAGCATTTGCTCTGATTTCGATGGTTCAACCAGTGCGAACATTTCGACTTTTGTGAACTGATGAACTCTACAATGACGTTTAAAGGTTTAAATAAATAAAATCGGCCAAATACTTTGCACTTAAACATGAAAATGGTCTAGACCTCTAGACGACAAGCTTAAGCAAATGTGTTTTCACTTTTCACACCTGAATATTCCTCGTTCTTCTGCAACACTTGAAGTTTCCGCTCGAAAGCAACGACTCACTGCCGCTACCTTCAGAGGCAATTGGTCGGAGGGAAATACTTTTTTGCTGAAATATCCAGCTAGGGCCATTTCAGATGTGCCTGATAAACACAAGTCGCCTCCATGTTTTTCATAATCCAGTGAATACACCTGAAAATGTAGAAAGCAACAAACAAATTATGCACATAAATACTAAATATTAAGAGAAATGAGTACCTGTGTTCTTTCACCTTGCGTATCCATCCCACAGCCTTCAATAATCCTCCTGTCCAGAATATCTGGCACTGATATCAATTTGAAGCCATGCTTTAACAAACTGTTTAATGAAAACTTGATAAGTGCAGTTTCTATGCCTGCCAAATCACCATATAAATAATAACTTCTTGAGCCAGTCAAATTACCGAGTTGTTCAGTTCGTGCCAGGTGCATCTGCTTGGTGATTTCATGGAAGTCTTTTGGTTTAAAGTCAAATTGTCTAGGCTTGCCTATAGTTCGAATAACTTTGGGTTCTTCAATCTGTGCACTTGGATGTGTTTTGTTTGGTAAGTTAAGCATTTCTCTTAATAGTTTCTGTTGTATCGCCTCTCTTCGAGATCCATTTGCCGTGGATAACTGCTTTTTGTATTCATGAACCAAGTTGATGTCTCCAACTCCTTTTCGCTCCACAATATTTTTGCCAATTTCTTCCATGTTCTTTGCGTTGTAGATGTAGTCAGTGTCTAATTCTGGTGTACATGCATTATAGATAAATCTTAGAGATTTCCAACGTTTGTTTGAGGTGAACAGAACCTTTTTAAACATTCTGCAAATGTTTTGGAAGCTTAGTTTTAAAATCACATAAGAGCCAGAAAGTGAGGTTAAAAACACAGCCTTGCAAAAATATGTTTTAGTTCAATGTTTAATAATTCAAAAATACAAAATATGAAAATAACTTTTGACTTAATCTTAATCACGCTTAACATTCTTAACGCATTTAATTAAATAGAACTTCTCCATTGTTCAAAACAATATTGGAATTTAAGTCCAAATTAAAATTAAACTTTAGCCAATTCTGGTGCTTCTCAAGGAAACTAGCTTCAAATACATTGTTCATATTTTGTGTACCAAGTAAAGTTATAAAATTTCTCTCGTATGAGACTAAATTATTGTACAATACGGAATTTTGCAGTAAATAATCCACTGTCTTCTTTGGCATGTTACAATTATCATTTTCCTTCCCGCCCTTACAAATATCATGCAATAATGTAATTATTTCGTAGAATATAAAACGTCGATGATACCAAATGGCTTCATGTCCCGGATAATGAATATTTAATTGTTTACACGCCTCTAACAATTCATACAGCAACAAGCTGAGATATTGATTAATTTTGCCCATGGACTTGTCTTCTATGTGATGGTAATACTGCTCATGGACAAGATAGTTGTTATTGCAACAATATGCAACAATATTGTGATACTTTAGCAAGTGCGGGCATTTTTCAGTGGGGTAGGAAAACCGCTGTTTAAATTGGCGCAGAACAAACTGTCTGTAATGAAAGCCAGAATGTTCAGACACATGTTGATTAATAAAATCTAAGGAGTAGCTTAGCTCATTTAAGATAACATTATAATCAGTAAATCTTTGCAGCATGTTCTCCATGCACCATATTCTATGATTCCAGCCATGATAGTTATTGGCAGAGTTTGTAACTGCCTTGTTAATCACTGCAAGCTCCTGTGCAAGCTGGCCAGCATCATAATGTTGTTGTTTATTGATTAGCCACACTCTGTATGTGAATGCCTGCAGTGATTTTGGTTTATGGCTTAGAACTAACTTGGCAAACAGCATTTCATTGATGCAGTCCAAGTGTTTCAATTCATTCAGTTCCCGCTTAATATTCCAAAATGTGGTTACTTCTGGCTGAATTAGCAATGCTACATTAAGGTACAGGTTGAGCTTTGCTGTGTCTTCACTTGAGCACCAATTTAGCTTGGGTGCAGACTTGCGAAGTTTTAGAATTTGTACTTGTGAATGTTTGTAGATAGGTGGGACACACCATGACTCCAACCCTAGGCAATGTTCACCCTCTACATATTGCACCGGAGAAACGTTTCGATCGAAGGAACTTGCAGTGGACGGAATTAGACTAAAGTATGCTCTAAAAACACAAATTTAGTGATTAGAATATGAAGGCTGGTGAATGGTTTTAGTTGCTTACAGGGAATTTAAGTCTTGCAAGAATAAGCCTAGCTGGGAGATTACTTTCTCAGCCATGTTATTGTTGGAACTGCTATCTTGATTCTGCTCCATATTGGAGATTATTCTAATGTAATAATATAAGATTTATTGTTAATAAAGCTTGGAATGTCACAGACAATATTTTATTTTGATGTTGATTGCATATTAATAGGCAACCAAACACACAACAAGGTTACCAGAGTTTTCAAATTGCGCATTTCATATTTTTACTACTTCTTAATTTTATTCATGCTCTAAAATTTGCATCCATAGTTTTAAGAAGACTGTAATTATTTATTAACACTGCTTAAGAAATGCTTATGCTTATTTAAATACAATATGTATATACAGTGCTTTTCATTTATCCTCGAACATAGGCCAATGAAACTGCAGGCGTATGTTCGAAAGCAACAAGAATCACAAGAGAAAATTCAAAACGCCCCAGTAGTTTGGGAGCAATCACCGTCATCACCGAATCTGTAAAATGAATTTACGAACACGCGTTCGCTTTCGGACTTTCGCCATTCTCTTCCGAACATACGCCTGCCGTTTCATATGGGCAATGCATTGGGGCATTGGTTGCATTGGCATATGTTCGAGGTTAAAATCTAAATATGGTTAAATGAAAAGCACTGTATATAAATCCAGATGAAGCATCTGTCAACCCTTGATTTCTTAAAGACAGGTATATGTAGGCAACCAAACTAACGCCACTCACACAGCTCCTTTCAAGTCATTTGAAGATTTCATTGAGATTTCAACATTTTTTGAGGTTAATACTTGTGAGACGATCCGCCGCAAACTTTTATTCTCGAAGAAAATCGTAAATAATTCACAACAAAATGCAGTCCGAAGTGATTCCTGAACTTGGCGACAAAAAGTCCTACGCGGGCATCCCTGAAGCGGAATTTGTCGTGAGTAAACGTCGATAATCTGAGCATTTGCAGCCATGTGGCTCTTGGCTATGCCTCACCACCTACACATTTTTTTTTGCTATTTTTAGGAAGACGTTGATGCCTTCATGAAGGATAAGGATGGTTGCGACGTGGTGCTGAAGAAGCTCGATGAGCAGCACTCAAAGTACAAGTGCATGGAGTACAATCTCATGGCAAAGAAGAAGCGATTGCGCGCACAAATTCCCGACCTCAAGCGCTCGCTGGTGATGATTGAGAAGCTGCAGTCACAGAAGGAGGAGTTTGAAACACAGTACTTGCTCAGTGAACAGGTGTTTCTGAAGGCTGTGATCCCACCTACTGAGACTGTGTGCTTATGGCTGGGTGCAAATGTGATGCTTGAGTATAGTCTTGATGATGCCAAAGATCTGTTAAGCAATAACATGGGCACAGCTACAAAAAACTTGGGATGTGTGGAGCATGATTTAGATTTTCTAAGGTGAATTGCTGAATTGCAAATTATCTTATTTCCTGTGCAGAATTAAAATTCTTTGCTTGGTTTTAGAGACCAATTAACAACAACTGAAGTGAATATGGCACGAGTCTACAACTGGGATGTGAAAAGGCGTCAAGCGAGCAAAGCGGCAGCCGCTGCTAATAAATGATCACAATTATGATAACTCCAACAAGATCTAGATATTATCATTATTCACACGAATACATATTCACTTATGCACTATGATCAATAACATCAGTAAAGTACGTACAAGAGCGTTTTTATACTCGGCGACGCATGCAATTATATAAGATACAGTAAGCAGCAACTGTAGGGACTTGTTGACGCTTGTTTATCATTTCATGCTATTCATTTGTAAAATTGTAATTATGGTTGATGATTACGTGCGCAGTTTACTTTATTTGCATCCGCTCCATTTCAATTGTAATAATCATTCAAGAATATTTATGTTTGCACAATAAACCTTAAAATAAAACCAAATTTTATAAGTTGTTTGTTATAGTCAACCTGCTATCACCTTACCAATTTTTGATGTTTCCAACTGGAAATGGGTGGGCATTGGCGGCTGTGTGCTCTGTGTAGGGAACGGACTCCAGCGGCGCAATTATTACTACTCAATTATTATTCAATTATTCGTACCAACGCTTGCGCGTGCAACGCCTTTTTGGTTCAATAAACCCCTCTGGCTCCCTGTGGGAGGATTATTTCCACATTATTTCCCGCTGGCCGCTTACAGAAAGAAAATTGTCAATTATTCGCTGCAATCTTGCAATGCAATGCCCCGGCTTTCAGGTCAGAAACGAAGTGTAAGCGTAGACACTAGACAGTGCGTTCACTCAACACCGTTGAATTCAATTCAAGAATCATTATTGAAAATCAATGGAAATGAAAGGAATAATCAATAAAATTTTAGGTAGGGTGAATATAACAAAATGCTGCCGTGTTATGCGTGATATCGTTGATTGATCGAGTTTCTTTCAATCTCTTTCAAACTCTTTCAATCAACGGTGGTATGCAAGAAGACAGCGTTGCCCGGCGCTGGCATCGTGCTGGCAACGCCGCGCCGTGTGCACTCGCTGCCTCGCTGGTCGCTGCGACGCCGATCGTTGAGCGTTGCGCGCAGTAAAAAGCGAGATTTGTTGAAATATTAACAGAAAATCTCTGCAGAAAACCATGAAGAACAAGTGCAGTACA
>JARJDQ010028229.1:0-10251 GCA_030264215.1 Geostiba sp. GC000077
GGTTAACTCATCTAAATAATTCAAAGAATAACGCCACGTGGCGTTCTGACACTATTTTGGAAACACCCTGTGTATATAGACCTAGGTTTTGAGGTTAAATACGGTTTCGATCCACTTTTGTACGTGTTTTTTTAAATAGTTTTTGAATCTCGATCCGATTCAAAACGTTTTTAATTCGACATGTATAATTAGTAATAGTATTGAAAAAGGGAGAAAAAAAGTTAAAAAAAAAAAAAGAAAAAACAAAAATTGAACCCGCGAACATTGGCACGGTAGATCAATACTCTAACCACTACACTACTCCGTAGTGCAAATATTATTGGTCTTCTTGTATGAAACATAAAACTAGTTGGTGTAAATAGCCAAAATGTCATACCTACAGTAGGTAGGAATAGCCACATCCTAAATTTGATTGAAATTTCAAATGTGAAACTTATGAAAGATCTTTCATTGAAATCCACATCACTTCAAATAAGCATCGAATTCCATGCCTTCGTCCTCTGATCCACTCTTTGGGAAGGAAACATTTCTCAAAGGCAAATATTAAATGTTTAATTGTTTCTTTCTTGTTGCCTTGCTGCTGGCTTCTCCTCTCCCGCAACTCACTTCTGTTTGTGTTTGGTGTTTTCATTTCTTTTGTGACTTTGTGTTATATGCCTGGGTCCTGGGTGTGCGTTTTATTTCGGTTTTCTTTTTTGCCATCGGACAACCTCGACATTCCTGAGTGGCAACTCTCGATGGCACGAGCCAGAGCGGCCTGACCCCTGCGACCGGACCCCGCGCGGCACAATGCGACGCCCGGTTTGCTCTCTCGCGCGCCTGTCAAAATAATCCTCCAGTCGGATCGTGCGAGACGTGCGGTACCACGCGTCCACGACTCACGACTGTTACGACTGATGATAACTTACACCTTCTCAATAGTTCCCAAACCAAACGGCACACCGAAGGTCCTCCCGATAAGTGAATCCTGGAATCCTGCGAAATGTGGGCAAAGGCAGCTTGAGAAAAATCCTTTGGAATTTCAATTTGAAATCGAGGTGAAGTGGTTTTACATGTTATCCGGGGATACCCAGTCGGAGAGGAAACATTTGTCGCGAGTTACGCATTCCAATTGCGTCTATCGCCGCAGGACCAATCTACTCGATCTTCCTTCCAGCTGCCCGAGACCGGAGACCGCTTCTTGCGCACGTTGGTTTCGTTCGCTCGTTCGTTTCTTGCTCGTATATAATGTTGGAGAGGAAAAAATAGCCGAGATATTTAATTATATGGAGTACGATACTGGCACTACCATATTACGCATTCCACGGCTGCATGGCTCCAGCTTCCATGCTTCAATGAAAAGAAAACAAGCCAAGAGCGTCTGCCGGGCCGACAATTTATATTCTTATTACATATTTAAGAGACAGCTTAACAGCGGGCGCAGGTAGCCAGAACAAAACAGTAGACAGCGGGAATATGAACATTTTTATTCAAATGACCCAACACGATTCCAGCGCTTTTTTATATCAATTATGTATGATCAGCTAATCAGAGCCGGAGCCAGAGCGCGGGTTCTTGGGCTCTAGGTTTGTTGTCAATGCCATACGGCGGAGTACTCCTCTCGTCCTCTCGCAGCTTGATGCCTTGGCCTGCGCTTGCGCTCTCGACGTCGTCGTTACCGAAGCCGTGACGGTGCGAGGGGGGGGGGGGGAGCGCTCTTTTTATGGCTTTTGCTCTCTTTGTGCCTCCTCGTAAGCGCATTGTGTGTATATCTTGTGCAGCCGCTACCTGTGTTACACCGCACGATCGGGCCGCGCGTCCCGGCCGAAGAGGCAGTCGACGCGCGGCCTCGGCCAGCTCGCCGCATTCCACAGCCGGACCGACACGATCTCCGTCGTGCGAAGCGCATTCTTTCCTCCATCCTAAATCAACAGGTTCGCTTCATTATCATAGGAGATAGGACCCCTCTCATCGTGCATATATACGTGCAGGCGAGATGGGGACCCCAGCTTCGAATGCATCTGGCGGCGGTTTTTTTTCTTCTTTCACTCCTGCCTTCGTGTCAGCGATGCGAGATGCAGATGCGTTTTTATCCGGTCGCGGGGAAGACGAGGAACGCATGTTATATAATGAACGAACAAAGAAAGAAGGGCGAAGAGAAAAATACACCGATACACGGATTCCTCACATTCTCTATACAAATTTCCCAACTTTGATTAATTCATTCAATTTCGACTACTCTAGAGTGTGCCTTGGATATACTTTGTCCTGTATCCTGTACCTGTGCAATTAGTACAACTACTAGTCTTACTTCGCAAGAAAAATATGCAAAGTACACCAATTAAAGGCCTCAATTAAAAAAGAGAGACGACCGCTAGATTTTCTCGAGATTTGTGGCGATCTTACGCGACGTACTGGAGCCGTTCTGTAATTACGGCGACGTTATAATTTCTTCGGGCTCCAAGACTCCTGGCGCACGAGTTCTTGCCGCAGAGGAATCTACGAAAGTCATAAACAACGCTGATCAAAGTAAATCAATTTGTGCATTCGAAAACCTCAGCGGTCAGCAGCCGCTCGTGGGCAATTTGTGAACGCCCCGTCATTTGAATGCAATGTTGTTGCATTTCTCGTTCTGTAATTTTCGCAATCGCAGCCTATAGTTTTGGGCGGCGAAGGCAGCCGTGGCCCGAATTGCAAAAATGCATTGGCAAACAATTTCTTCGCCTTTTATTTTTAGCAGGCGCGTGTTGTTGTTGCTCTCGCATACATTTTTTTACGCGGAGCGACGCGATTAACTTACTCTCGCTCCTCGCTCGGACCGCGGCCGCAGAACAAGAACAACAAGACCCAACGGTACACACGCACATACATCGGCTGGCGCGCGCGCCCGTCTTCTTGAAGAATGCGCCAGGGCCCCCGAAGTGTGCATGAAGAATGGGAGGCTGGCTGGAGCAAAACGAAAAGAGGCAGAGGGGCAGAGCAAAAGGGCTTCGGCGGGCCGCGCAGCTGGCCGGACTGGGGGCCGCGGGGTCCGCGCGCAGGTAGAGAGAGGAGGTCGGGCCTGCGTGAATCCTTTGAAATGCCACACAATGCTGGCCCGAGGCTGTGAACTCGTGGAATGCACACACGGAAATTAAAGTGGCCCGGACCGGGGTGCGAAGGACGGACCAAGGCCGGTTCGGCCGGCTCAGTATCTGCCGGACCGGGAAGGCTCTCGCGCGCGCCCGCACCACACACTCGCTTCGGCCAGCGCGCAGTGAGACGACCCAATCGAGAGATGTGGTGTTACGTGCGGCTGCCCGCCGACAGGCTGCAGGTGTGCACGCTGCCCGCAACACTGCAATCGAATGTGCCGCCGCCATCCGTCGATTCGCCCGCGTACCAAACTCTACCCGCCTCCTACGTGATCGCGAACCGCCGGCGCGACTTTCAGAATTTTCGCGAGTACGCCGCGCATCAGTATCAATATCATCAATACCAGCAATATCAACAGAACTATCATTATCATCATTCACAACAAGCACACCAACAACCAATACCATATGGATACGAATTTGTAAGTGCCCCACAAGGATTACTACTCGAAGATCCGAAAATTATTTTATCCTGACATCCTGGCACTGGCAAACAAACAAATATTTGGACTAAACTGTTGTTATGTTCTAGACATTTACATCTAAAGCAATGTGCTAAATGTCTACTCTTTGATTACAGGCCAAAAAGGATATTTATGAAGTAAAGTCGCAACGATTAATATTGGCCCAGGATGAGTACAATCACTTGAACAACGCGCTGGCAACGTTGACGACGTCCCGGACCAGTCGTAAGTTATCACGATTGCTATCAGCAACTCAATTAACTAATAATATCTTTTCACTGCAGTGTGCTCATCGACAAGTAGTGTTAGTACAAAATATGATCCGGACCTGCTCAAGTCCGATGTGGCAATGGCCAAAAATAGAGTGTCCAGGCTGAAGTCGGAACTGGAACGAATCAAGACCGAGATGGACTATACAAAGCGTGGCGTAGACACCTTAACCAAGTAAGTTGAATTGTTTCCCTTCTAACGCCCATAATATTGATATACCATTTCCCATTCATCTAGTGTCGAGAGTAAACTCAACAGTAGCCAAGGAACGTGTTACAATATCACGGAAGCCCAGGCTATAATGACGGAACTGCGCAATATTCAGAAGTCGCTTTCCTGGGGTGAGAAGGAACGTGCCGAACTTATGCAATCACTTGCTAAGTTAAAAGACGATCTCACTCGCTTGCAACTCTGCGAGGAAAGCTCTCCGGACGTCTCTACGTTAAGTTTACCTCAGGAAAAGTTCAGCACTGCATCCCAAACAGACTTGTCCTGTGTGTTAGTGCCCATTGGAACGAGGTTGGCTGAAATGGCCAAGAAGCGGTTAGAATACGACGAAGCAAGGAAGACTGTGCAGCATATTCAGCAGAAGCTGGCCGACCTGGAGGAGAAGGTGCAACCTGGCCAAGTGGAGTCGGACCAGGAGCGTTTGCTGCTCTTCCAGGAGAAGGAGCAGCTTCTGCGCGAGTTGAGGAGTATTACGCCCCGCACTAGAAGCAAAGAGGAAATGAGCGGTATTCAACTTGAATGCAAGAAAATTGAAGAGGAGTTGAATAAAGCGCTAGAAATGTCGAATAGGGCCATTGCTGATCGGTTACGGACGCACGAAGAGAAGCAATTGCTCTTGCAGCAACTGCGAGATGCCCTACGGTCAATGACGCAACTGGAGTCTCAATTGAAGAGCTTATCCTACAGCACACTCTCGGCAAGCAGCAGTTCTAGTCTTGGATCTTTGTCAACGACCAGCAGCAAGGGATCGCTCAGTTCCGGGCTGAGTTTCACCGATATTTACGGCGGGCCGCAATTCTGCGGCTCCTCGACGCTGATGGACAAGCCGGTGGACATGGTGGACCTGCACAGGCGAGTTGAGCGCTTGCTCAAGGGTAGCGACAGCACAATACACACGCCCTCGACGGGCAGATCTCAGCCGTCGCTCTCGCCGCGCAGCTCTCTCTCCTCCGTCTCGCCGCCAATCTCTCCAATGTACGAAAACGTGCAGTGCCCCAATCCGCCCCCGGCGTACGAGCAGATCGAGCGCGATCGGCTGCTGCAGTGCGACGCGGCGATGGGCGAACGCCTTGCGGAACTGCGCCTCTCCAATCCTCTGCACGGCAGTGATTTCGGCAACAGGTTGCCGCTGGGCTTGCCGCCACACGCCGACCTGTTGGACGTGAACATGTCGCAGGGTTCTGGGCTGGGCAGGCCGGGCGCAAGGCATTCGTACGAGAGTAACACCGATCCGCCGTTATCACCGATCTCGGAAACACCACCGCCAATGTCCGATCACGACGAGGGAATGCAGGGTGCCACGCTGAGTCGGACCAGTTCGTCGGGAACCAACACGCGGTCAGTGAGTGCCGCAGTTAGTGATGAATCGGTGGCTGGGGATAGCGGAGTGTTTGAGGCTTCTAATCGGAAGCGAGCGAGCGGATTTTTCGATGCCAATGATATTATTGACACCGCCCAAGTACAAATCAAGTTCCGATATATTTTCGCATCAAACATGCTCACTATATGCATTGAAAGAGCGAGAAATTTGACGGCGCTTACCTTACCCGAAGATGCTGAAGTGTATGTATTAAGCAAACAGTTTCGTAAGAACTCGAATGTAATTTCGTTTACTTTCATCAACAGGTATATTAAAGCAATATTAGTTCCAAGTTCACGATCAGTAGTCTACGCTACCAATGCGGTGAAAGATCATCGAAAACCTACGTTCGGAGATATCTTCAAAGTATCAATTCCGTCAAACAGAATTCACACGAAAACACTTCAAATTAATGTTTGGAGTAAATCGGAAAGTCAACCAGAACTCTGTGTGGTAAGTACTTTTTTCCACAATTATTTCTTCCAAATCTAAATTAAATTTTTGTTTTATTGTCTATGAAGGGTTGTGCACAAGTAAGTCTAGCAGACTACAATCCGGAGAACTCCTCGCAAAAGTGGTACAACATCCTAGCTCTCCACTATCTCGAGCCTAGCGAGGAAGATGCTCGTCTGTCACATCTCAAGCAAGAGTCGGACATCTCTCTTTATCGCGATAAATCTGATTCGGACATTATGGGCCTTGGGATGGGTTATCGCTCGAAGATCAGTGGAGCCAAAGAGGAGAGTTCCGACGATTCGACAATCATCTCTTCGCAGACTTCAACACTCACCCGCAATCAAGAGTGTTTGCCCGCCATTGACATTCCTTTCGAAGCGTTTGAGTACGAGAATGACGAGCCTAGCGAAGATGAGGAGGATGAGGATGAGGATGATGTTGAGGCCTTCCTCGCCGCGAATGTCGACAAGCTTGGAACGCTTGCGGAAGATTGTTGTCAGGAGCACGAACATGATGAAGATTGCTTGGAGTACACTGACGCACAGACTAATACGGAATGTTCCTTTCAACCTGATCATGCAAAGCAGATCAAATTGGCCGCTGGTGGCACAATAGACGAGCGCGGTGCCATCAAGAGGTCGCAAACATTCTCACCCAGTGCAGCCGTCAACAAGAATCAGTATATTTGCAAGCTGAATCGCAGCGACAGCGACAGTGCGATGCCTTTGTACCGACGAGGTGGTAATCCATTCCAAAGAAATGCCGTGGAACGACGTAGTCTGAGGTTTAGGAAGCAGTCCGGTTCGATGGCCACCCTTTCAAGGAAGAGCCAATCGCATCTGCCTACAACCGCTAGGACGTCGATTGATCTCGAATTGGACCTGCAGGCGCAGCACACAAGGCTTATGATGCTGGAACAAGATCTGTCGCAACTGCGGGTACTCAAGCAGAAATTGGAAAAGGCGCGAGATCATGGGGACACAGATTTGGCCGCATGGGTGCTCGAGGATAAGCATTTTCTGAATCTAGTCGCAAAGGCAGAGAGCGATCGCTTCGGTAGAAGCGGTGAGGAGAAGAAGGTTGATCGAATGTTGAAGAAGGTCTCCAAGGAGATTTACAAACTGCGAAAAACCAAGGCTGGGAATGGCAAACCCGACGTTATTTCCTTCAAGTACGTTTGCAAAACACATTCATTATTAGTTATTTATAGCACGCGGCCGCACACTCGTGGTTGCAGGTTACGAAGTGAAACGTATCGAGACTCGATGGCGTCAGCCGTCGGACGTCGAGATAAGTTGAACGAAGTAACGCATCCAGAGGAGTGGCCAAGTGGTATATAACGTTTTATCGCTCCCCAATTAATTTGGCTCTTTTTGACACTTGCACACATCGTAAACACCAGCGCCACCTAGGACGAGTACTTTTCTACTTTTATGGTCATAACGCATTCATAAAAGCACTCTTGGGGTGCAATAAAATAATAAAATAATATTTACTAAAGGTGTATACTAATCATGATTGATTTTTACAGAGAGAAAATGGCGTTCTTCACAAAACTAAGTTCGAATGTGCCTTTCTTGCCTTCTGACCAGTGCCATCAAGAAGACGCCAGCATGCTGCCGTTCGTTTCCACCTCGCACACAGCGACGGACGCGTCTTCCAGACGTGAGCTAGATTTACAGTACGCCACATGCTCCACATCCACGTCGACGCTAGACGACGGCGACGCCAAAGACAATAAACAAATTAGGGATAAGGCTGACGGCGTCGAATCTAGCCAGAATAGTGAAGAACCAACGCGCTTTGAGTACGTCGTGGACCGCATCCGGGGTGTCGAAGTGTAACGAACTTAAAAGTTGAAAACTTTTCCATTCAAACCCATAGTTAGCGGACGATTGCAATACTATTAATGACATTGAACACGTAGTTGACATGCACTGCGAAATGTTTTTTTAAGAATCGTTTGAAAAGCGTAAACGTGTAAATAAGATTATTATTGTTGCCACAAAAAGCTAATCGAGCAAAGATGATGAGTGAATGTAATTTATTACATATCAGTATGAATGTGAACAAAGTTTCTTATGTAAAAAAAATCTATATTATAAACTAAATTAAGATTAATGCGCGCTTCTCCCCGCCTAAACAAAAAAGTATATATATATTTAAAGAAGAACATAGAATATGTATAAGAAATATATTTTCAAACAAATTGTAAATGTGTATTGTTATCGTAATGAGCTAGTAGCATCTACATTTTAATGGTTATTGATTGTATCATTGTGATTATGTGCCTTAAAACGAAACAAAACGAGATCTGAGTCTGATGCGGAACACACGAAATGAAAAATACTCAAACACGTACTTTTATACAAATCCTCTAATATTAAACGCAAAAGCCGTTCAACGTTCTGCATCCTATTTTGTACCTACCTTTTTACTTTTTTCTATTTCAAGCTTATGTGCTATCCAACTTCTGTTACCACTCACTCACTTAATGTTTCTTACTTAAACTGCTACGAAAACGAATTGAAGCAAATTGCGTCGTATCTGTGTTAGGGTTCTTATTATATAAACGTTTATGTTTGGCTATATTAGCTAATCTGTCTGTCAATAATTGTATCAAATTTGAGATATGCATTCTCGAACGGTGAAACAAACTGCATACGCAATTCTGTAGGAAATATATTTGTTGTCGGATCGATGAGTATGATAGAGCCTAGTGATTTTTTACTCGTGTATTATATTGTATATAGTCCCGAAATGTAGTTATTAATAGCGTAATAATGGAAAACAAAACAGATGTTGACATCTACAATATGAATATTTGTTACAAACTACTTAGCGCGGATGAGTGCTAAGAAATGAAAATTTATATTTTTAGTATTAGATAAATTATAGTGCGATTCTATAATTATATATTGTTCATATAAATATAAAGAGAAAAGATGATATAAATTCCAGCTATACATATTTAAAAATTTCAATTAAATTCGGGTTTTCACTCCTTGTTTTCAGGTTCATATGTTAATTCAGGTGAAAGACCTTAGGTGTTATAGTAAGGATGAACAATGATAGGAGAATGTGCTTTTTTCAGCGATATTGCTGAGAATATTATGAACGAAGACCATGGTTATTTTGGATTTTGAACTTTACCTGATTATTAAATTTAAAAATTTAAATGCCTTCTATAAATAATCTATTCAGCCTGTAAATAGGAAGTGGTTGGCCATGGAAATATGGGCATATCCCAGTTTGAGATTAAAATGCAACGATGCCAAATTTCTTGCAAGCAACAATGAGATCTAACAGTCATTCTAAGGCCCGATTTCCAGTTAGCTTTTAAAAGCGACTTTTTTGCGTTTTCTTGGGGTAAATGTCAGAATTCTGGCATGTGATTGGTTGAAATCTGACATTTACTCAAAAAAACGCGAAAAAGCTGCATTTAAAAGCGAACTGGAAAGGCGCCTTAAGATCGGTTAGAGTTCTGGAGGAACAACAAATTGCGATTTTTCACCATGCAGTACGATCTGGAGACTTTGAGCTTTCTAAATTTACAGATGAAAATATGAAACACAAACAAAGTGTGATGTAACATTAAAATTATCAAAAAATATGCAGATCATTTCAATTAGAAGCAACTGAAAATGTAAATGGCAACACCGTGTAGTGTACATTTTACTACATTTTCAACCGATTTCATAATCCCCATGCCTCTTGGACACCCGGTATTTCCTTCATATTACAACAAAAATATCCATTTTTTCCCGAGTGTAAGGGGCTGGGCTGTAACATGTAGCACTGTTGCTTCTTTCTCTTCTAATTAGCCTCTGCAGCCTCTTGCCAAGTTCACTTTCGGATATTCCCGACTTCAGCTCCTTCTTGAATACAGTGTTCACGCGCTTTAGGCTTGTTTTCCTTTCTCTTGAAATTACTTTCACAATTTTGATTACATATCAATTTCGGATTATTAACCTCGACTAGTCAAATTATGAAGGTCGCTGCGATGCCGATCGTTGAGCGTTGCGCGCAGTAAAAAGCGAGATTTGTTGAAATATTAACAGAAAATCTGTGCGGAAAACCATGAAGAACAAGTACAATACAATTAATAGCATCGCGCGTCCATTATTAGCTTCCATTATTGCCATTGTTCAAACCATAGGTTCAAACCCATTCAAGCTATCAGTAAGTGTTTCACAATGCCTTGTGTTTTTGGGGTTATTTAGGGCAAAATGTTATTCGTGTATAAAAACGTCCAAAATTTTGTACCCAGGAGACGGGAGTAATCAGCATGAACCACAACGCCTTCTTGATGGAAGGAGAACTACATAATAGCAAATATCGGTGATGATTGGGGAGTAAC
>JARJDQ010028238.1:0-10651 GCA_030264215.1 Geostiba sp. GC000077
TTTTCTTTGTTTGGTCACACGAGGTCATCAAAGTTGCAATTTTTAGGTTACAAAATATGCACAATAACTAACTTCTACAAAGTCAGTTCTCCCTTAAATTGCAACTAACCAGAATAATTATTTTTTCTGTAAACTTTGACTAAAATTAATTTGAATTAATTCAATTCAAAGTTTTAAAGTGTAAACGATTCCGGTTCGTAAGCTTTTATGACCTCGTGTGGCCACACGAAGAAAGTTACTACATTTTTGTATTAAGATTTTCAACTAGGAATTTCACAAAGAAAATCAGTAACTAAAATTCTCACCCTGTATGCTTCGCAGGTTGCCTAATTTACAAAACCAATTTATAATTTCTCATCTCCCATTATTTACAACATCTTTGCTAAGCTAAAAAATTTGATTCAAAACATGCGCATTGTTAATTAACGCCTCTTGGAATTCAGTGTGGCGAGGTTGCGACGCTTTCAAGGAAGGCTCCTGCTGCTGGGATGCTGTGTGCCGCCTCGCGTATTAATTATCGAAAGCGAAACGCGTTGGCGGCGCGGCGCAAGAAAAGCTGGCAGCAAGAAAGTCTCGCGTCTCGCCGTCCGTGCTGCGCTGTGCTTTTGACTAATGAGGGTTGGCCGTTCCAGTCCGTTCATTATCCCCTCGTACAGTCAATCCGAACTCCCGCACTGCCGCACAGGGACGTGGAAAAGGGATCTGGGACAAGGACAGGTCGCCAGTCGCCACTTCAACAATGATGGTGCAAGTTACAAAACACTCAGT
Source organism: Geostiba sp. GC000077 (assembly GCA_030264215.1). Classification (NCBI taxonomy): domain Eukaryota; kingdom Metazoa; phylum Arthropoda; class Insecta; order Coleoptera; family Staphylinidae; genus Geostiba; species Geostiba sp. GC000077. The sequence goes on from JARJDQ010028238.1 coordinate 769, forward strand.
ATGCAAATAATACAAGTAAGAAACGCTGGGATTAAGCAAAGGGACAAAATAAATGCTATAAGGATTTCTTTATTGTAAACATGGAATTGATAAATGTGCCATGGATAAGTGTGCTTCGGATTGGATAAATTCCAGTGGCGTATCATGCCCCCTGGTCTATCAACCCCCCTAGTCGAACAACCCACCTGGCTCTCTGTGGGAGGTTTATTTCCCGTTGCCGAACGCCCCTGGTCCATGCAAAATTATATTTTTCTAAACAGCGCAATCTATATAACAAATTTAAAATATTCATATGACATTTATCCATTTCTCATAGCACGTTTATCTATTTTTCATATAGCAGTTTATTCCTATCCTTAAACAAATAGCAATGAAGACAAACTCTAGTACCGAGATGATGAAAAAAAAATGCTAACAATGTGTTAGTAATGAATACATGTGAATACATTCATATTAAGATCATTCGTCATGTGCTAAAAACTCTGCGCGAGCAACATCGTTAATCATCGCTAATTAGCCAATGTCACACTCTTGGACACTTTATTTTCATTTGACAGTGTGCACCCACTCTGCACAGCACTGTATCACGGTGAGCAGTAGCCCCGGTGAAGCTAATATTTTAACACTTAACACTCAACACATCTTTGCCTTTTGTGTATGTTGGGTTGCATGTGTTAGGCTGGGTGCTAGGCGTAAAGTGTCAGAGCCTCAGTGTCAGCACCAACAGTAGCAGGTGCACAGTGAACAAGGACAGATACAGGGATAAACAGTATAAACACACACTGGCTTCATTATTAACATGTATTTATTGAAGGTCGTGAAGGCCGACGATGACTTAAGGGGTGCGCCCCGTCCATTGTTCAACGCTTAACACCAACCACTACGTATGAATGTGGAATGTGTAAAGTGTAAAGAACCGGAGCCCGCACTGAGGCCGGAGGGTTGCTTTTTTGCTCTCTGTAAAGATGCGACTCCGTTTGGGAGGGGTTGGTAGGACACGGCACCCCGAAGGGGATGCGCATGTTTGACGAGTTTATTCACGCCGGCGTCTCTGAATAAACAGCGCCCCCCTCCCCCGATACGAACACGTATTGCTAATAAATAACACATGTTGTCGCCGTTGCGCCACAGCGGCAGCAAGCGGTGGGTGCCCGGGTTACCCGGGTGCGTTTTTCTGGGGGATGAACGGCCACCACATCAGGACAACAAATAAACATGGGAGGATGAGAGCATGGGACGGCATGGCTCGAGGATAAGAGATAAATACGAGCCGAAGAACAGCGCACAGACTTGCGAGGGGCGGTAATTGCAAAACAAACCGCCCCCGGGATAAGAGTAAGACGCGATAAGTGTAGGAAAATATTTTCGTTCAAGATGATTTCATCGGATGCCGCATTTCAAAGTAGTATAACCTCAAACCTTGAAATAAAAGTTACCGCTTGGCTCTATACCGAGAGCCCGCACGCGCGTTGGCTGTATACATCTTCAATATTGCTGTAACCACCTGCGTTTTGTAAATTTTGTAAAGAACATTAATAATAATTCAACTTTTGTAGCTGTATAAAAGTGTTCATACATGCTCATCAGTAAACAAACGTTAAATGTACACATTAAAATGTTCACATCAGAAAGAAGAGCAAAAGTAAAAGTTTGACTAAAAAAGAACCTGCGCTGGGGTTGATTGGTGTTTGTGTGCGCAATCAAAAATTGAGCAGTCGTCCCTTATCCCCCGCAGGCCCACTCTATATCGCTATCTTCCGATCCCATCGCTTCCGCTCCTCCGCTCTTCCGCAATCACACAGTTTTTCACAATCTTCATTACAAATTGCCCAATTCTCCTTTTTTTCTCGCCCGTTCACGTTGGAAGTTCTCAGCTCGCATGCAGTTTGCGGATCCTTGGTGGAAATGGTGGAAATCTTCGGTTTCACTTCGGCCAGCGAAACGTAGCAAAGTGTACCCAAAGATTTCCCGCTTGATTGTGCCGAAATCCGAAATCAACTTTTCCACCGTCGTCCCACGTCCAAGAGTCCAACACGGCTACAGGCCAACGACTGTGATTCCCAATTCATACAGGGTGTTACCATTAAGTGCTAAAAAACCTCGAAAATGTTTAAGAATGAATAATACACATAACATGTAAAAATTGATTTTCAATGAATTGCTGCGTTTTTATGAGTTTTGATTTCGAACGCAACGTGTTCCTTTATTTGTATTTGAGGGGGAGGAGACGTAGAGACAATTAAGCGCCATCCCGTATTCGGCCGGCGTGCCGGTGTTTACAAGGTCTGATTGGATGTGCTTTCCGCTGTTTTGACCTTTTACCCCTCTCATGTAGGCAGCCAAGTATGCGCTAAAATATTTCTGCAAACCTAACCTCAACGCTTCATTGTGTGCTGTGTATGATGTATCGAAGAGTAATTATCCCCGTTGCGCCTAATCAAGCGCAGCTGTAACCATATCAATAGAGGCGGAAAATGAAAACGGAGATGACGAACGGAAATGGATGTTGGTTGCGAATGGAAATCACATCACGTCGAGCACACGAGTGTGTGCATTGTGCATGATTTGTTACATCGCTTCGGGTAAACACCAATCACCCGTGGCGAATAATAATATTTAAAGAACGCAGGAGCGCAGCGGCCGCCGCCGCCCCCCACGCCCGCCTCGCATTAGTAAAGCGCAAACATGCAAAACACACGCTACGTGCGCACGAAAATTACCAAATGACCAAGCGGCGCGCGGCGCGAGCCCTGTAATGATTGAGGCAGGCGCAGCATCAATTTTCGAAAATAGACGAACCGTGAGCAACTGTATGACTGTAGTGCATGTTGCAGGGCTGCAGCTGTACAGGCATAGCAACGGTGGCATTTGTCCACCATCCGCCGTGTTTCCGAATTCAAACAAATGCGACGAGGCCCGAGCGCGACGAGCGCAACGAAATCGCATTCCCTTTTGGTTTATGCATGCAGAATGCGTTTCCCCGGCGATTCGCCGGTTGCGAGATAGATAACTAACAAGCGCAGATTGTTATTAGCCTTTGCCGCGCACAGCGCGCTGGTGGAAATTAACTGCGAGGCCGGCGAGGCGAAATTTTGGACATTGCGTTGCAGCGCGGACGTGACCTGTGAAGAGGTGGACAATTACTGTCGTTTTTCCCAATTACTCCCTCCAGTCAACTAAAACTAGCGCAATTATAACGATAACTAGCAATGATACTCATTAAAAACTACTGAGTTACTTACTTATTGTACTTTTCGACCAGATATCACAAGTTTTTCTAACCTAAATTTAAATTATTCTGGAACCATCTGAAATCTAAACGTTTGATGTATGCAACACACATTTCTTGAGTTTGGTCAAACCTCGAAATAATATTATAGGCAACACAAGTAGCACTGTGGTTGCACGAACAAAAAAACACAAAATATGTTAAAACACCATCTGACATCTCCAAGTGGTGAAATTTACAATTCAATAATACATCAATCTAAAGTGGCGTCATTCTGGGTTACAGTTGTGGGAGATAAACAAATTATGACTTGCCATTAGAGAGATTTGGAGATGTTTGGGTCATTTTAATGGGACAGAAGAAAATGTGGAAACAAAAGGTGTTTTCGTGACGCTTTGGCTAATGGTAGGTTTGCGTTTGGTTCAACCAACAAATGTCTCGTGATATACCAATGACGGCACGGGTCGTTTGGTTTACTTTGGTTAATTGTGGTTTAACCAAAGTGTAACCTACTTAAAAGCACGGTTCTCGTTTTGGTTTCTATCTGACCGGTGACAGATATGAACAAACACAAATTCCACTGTAGGCAACACACATAGTTTTCATTTCGTTGAGTTTAGAAATAATACTATAGGCAACACAACTACCACGTTGGTCGCATGAAAAACAAAATTAATTCAACTACTGTTTCTCACAATTTAAATCGTTTCAATGTCTTTGGTGTTTAATGTTGAAATGTTTTGTTGCAGGTGTGGTTTCAAAATCGTCGCGCCAAATTCCGAAAGCAAGAGCGGCTGGCGCAGCAAAAAGCGTCGAATAATTCGTCGAGCGACGCCAACGGCACGCAACAGCCAAACATCAAAGCGGAGGGCGGCAGCAACGGCGTGGGCAATCCCGTCGGCGGCGGCAACGGCGGCACGAACGTGAACAACGTCAAGGGCGTCGTTAATCTGGGCGGCGGAGGAGGCGGCGGGAACAAGGACGTCAAGCCCGGCTCCCCCAATTCCGGCATATCGACCACGCCGAACTCCAACACCAGCTCGACGTCGCATCACTCCTCCAATGGCGACATCAAGCCAATGAACGGTAATTATCGATGTATGCGAATTTTTATTACTTAAACTTTATTGAGCATGTTAGGCAACTTATTATACAACACTGGCGAGTGGCGAGGGGAAACAAAAAACAAAAGCTGTTATTTTTCCATCAATTTTGCACAAAAAGGAATTGTTCAAACTAGGTGGGATGTAACCAAGTCGTTGGATATTATTGGTTGCATCGTGATATCTTGAATCATGCCCTACGCAAAGGGTACATGTCCTGTGATGTAAGACACAAGGACATTACATGTTGTTACGCAGTGGTGGGACCTGCGCGAAAATATAAAACAACGCCGGCCAGCGAGCAGCGAAGAGCGAAGTAATATGACATCAGATTGCTCGCCGCGCGCCGCCCCACCGCCGCACACCGGGTGTGCCCGAGCACTACCCCCCGAGTCGAACTAAAGAGTTGACAGTAATGGAAATAAATGAGCGGTAGCGGGCAATTTTCTAGATTAAATGTCAGAGTGGCGTGGCGTTGCTGTCCTGTCCCAGCCGCCGCTGCCTCTGCTGCCGCCGCCGCCGCTAGGCCCTTCTCAAACTTCCCCTCCGTCGCCAGCACCACCCCCTCGCCACCGTGCACTGAGCAATTTCCAATTGATATATAAAAGCTACGCAAACACACAACAAATATTTTCGACTTTCGACTTTTCGACCAATCATAAATATTGCTATTCTATACCCAGTTCCTATTCAAACACAGTGTATATCACTAATCTCACAGATTCCTATCTGCAAATGGAAAATGGAAACCCAGACAGAAAACACAACGAAAAATGAAAAAGTGTTTTTGCCTGCAAATAGAAGAAATATATGAATTGTTTGTGATTGTATAGGTGTGTGCATGGGATGATGTTCGCCAGCTGCTCCGTGTTTATGCCGCCCTCCAGCCCCAGCCCCCGTCGTTCCGACAACGATTTATAACCCGAATATAAAAATAATATTGTCTGTTTCGATTCGTGCGGATACCGCTTTCTCCGCGTGTTTGTGCCACATATAAACCCTCCACTAGGGCTTGGAGGGCGGCGGCGGCACATAGCAGGGACGCATATTTGTCTCGGGATACTCCATAAAAGTTTCACTCCATTCCAGTCTATATATTTTTGATATATTTCCGAACGGCAACTTCTTGTCGTTTTACGTATTGCCCAACGGAACGATAATAAATTACAGTTTCCTGTAACTGTAACTGTAATACCAACACAACAAACATTCACACTAACAAATACCAACATTCTTTATAACTTATAGGTATAACATTTGTAACAGAGACACAACAAAGGCTAGGATTTTAATGGTTTTTAATTTGTGTTGCAGGGAAATTATCCGATGACACATTGATCTCCAACAACAACAAATGGTCGATGAGTCCGAACTCGTGCAACACCGCGCTGCTGGTGCAGCAGGCGAATAAGGTGCTGTCCTCGCAGCCGCCGCACCTGCAGTCGCACCACCATGGAAGCCATCACTCGGCGGCAGCGGCGGCGGCGGCGGCGCTCTCCGCCGCACCGTTCACCTCGCTGCTGGGCGCCGGCGGCGGCGCCGCCTCCTACCTGCTCGGCGACCATCTCAAACCGGCAGCCAATCATCTCTTCTAAAGCAATCCCCTATTCGCCGCGCCCCCCCACACCGACAACATACAACGACCCGATGCTGAAGAAATTGAACCCAATTATTCCGTCACGAATCAATTAATATTTTTAATTTAAAATATTTAACAATTGGATAGCTTCACAAAATTGTACATATTTATATATAAAAGAAAACCATAGATGATAGTTGATGATATAGTTGTGTTTAAAAACAAAAGCGATGCGATGAGCGCAACAAAAGCAAATGTGAGGTTAAGACAACAGATAAATGTATACTGACATAAACTTAAGTATACGTCCCTTGTTTCTCGGTTTTTACACTTTTAGGAGAAGATTGGAAGAAATGTAAAGTCTAAACTCTAAACCGGCGCAATGTGTATTACGAGAATGAAATTTATGTATACTACGAATAGTTTGATGCGTTTTTGGTTTGTTTCTTTCCGTAGTTGAATGCAAAAAGAGAAGCGAGCCAAATTAAAGTAAAAATTGTAAATTTTGTACATTACCAAACATTATTAAGTGTTTATAAATGATGATATAGTGGTACAGACGAGGCGAATGCAGTAAGCAAGCGGAAAACATTGCTAGATTTATTATCATGAACTGCGTTATCATTAACATTAAACTAGTGGTATATGATTTGTGGGTGTGCATCAAAACGCAAAATTTTGTCCAATTAAAGTCCATTTTATTGCAACGCAATTTGCGAGATAATTACAAAGATGGAAAATATATTAAATGAATCAAAACGAGGTGAACATTACGAAAATGAGGTTAAATGCGAAGTTGTGTAAATGTTGCATATGTTGCAAAGAACAGTCCGATTTTATGAATTCTAGTCCAGTATTATTAAGATTTAATGAAATTAATGTAAATTTAAGATTTATCAGAAATAAACCATTAAATATACCATTAATATGAGCATGTTTGTGATGTATGTGTAGCACCTTTGAAAGAAGACATTCCTTGGCGTGGATGCCAAAAAATGTTAATTTCTCATTGGCATATTCCCGATTGCCAGAACCACGGTCAGAACACAGAACTAATTTTCCACTCAACTGCGCTAAATAATTACTTAGCATTCTTTTTGAACGCGGATCACTTTAACGACAACCAGATAATGATAATTTTATTTTCTAATAATTTCATCTAAAATCACGTTTACATGTAAAATCAACAACTTTCAGGTACATCATAGATAGCTTATTATACAGCATTATTGAATAGATGCAAAACTAGTTTGTTTTGTTAGAATTAATTTTCCAGTCAACTGCGCTAAAAATAGTGCATTGTGTTACGAGTAGGATAAGCAACTTGCCTCAGACTCGTAATACCGTTGATTGAAAATTTTCCACCGATAGACCAAGAAGCACAAAAAGTGCAAAAAAGCTTACATATATATTACATGACTATAGGCAACTCAAATTGCGTATGATTCAAAACGGCGTCCGAATGCGCTATTCTGTCTATCTATTAGTCAATCAAATGTGACGTCACGTCATTGTAGGTTAGAGTCGGAGCGGCATGTCTCGCCATTTTTCCGCAGCCATCTCGCCGCGCGCCATTTTTCCGCGACCTTTCTCGGGCGGTTCTTTTTGCCACATGTAAAGTATTATTATCTTTTATTTTAATTAAGGGCGCATTTGAGGAATATATTGATATAACAGTCAAAATATATATTTTTATTAATTAAAGTAGTAATGTTAGTAATAATGTAATTACTTTACATTTTACAAATTATTTTAGGAAAAGCATGAGAAGGTCATTAATAAAACGCATACAGTGCATTTATCCTCGAATATACGCCATTGCATTGCCCAAATGAAACTACAGAAGTATGTTTCCAAGTAAAATGTAACAAGTCTGAAAGAGAACGCGTACAGTTTGTCTACTCGAAAAAGGCGCAGGAGAAACTATGGAATTTGCGCGGATAGTTTGAAGCCATGATTTATTTGACACACATTGAAAATGTATTAGGCCCAGCGCACACTGCTGACTTCGGTCGACAGTTTGGTTGGTTGTTGAAAATGTATGGGATCTTACGAGAGTGCACACACGGCACACCCAACCGATTTCGCACCTCCATAACAGCCCATACATTTTGGGCGACCGGATTGTCGGCCGATCGAATGACTGTATTTTGCGCTGGCTCTTTTAGTCTATTGCCGTACTAAATTAATAGTTATTTATGAAATGAGTGTGTATACTTTGATTTTACGATGCAAGCTTGAGTATTTCGCAACGAACGTAGTGAATTGCGCCGGACTCGGGAGTAGTGATCTGACGTTGCTGCATATGGGATTGCATGTGCAACTGACCGTAGGCAACTTCTTTTGCAATCTCATCACGAAACTAGTTGCTTATTGAATTCATTAAGATACTCCATCATTAAACTGGAACTTTACGCATTGTATGCGATCTCATTATGATCAGTTGAGGTCGCCGTAGAAAAAAATTATGTTCATAATTCAGTTGTTTTAACATTTCCAGCCTTTTAAACAATTAAACAATTATTTAACAACAATTCAGTTCTCAGTTGTCAAATTTTTATCTCTCAGTTTGTCAGCTGCTACTGGCTGCTACTCTGGCCCACTCTGGCCTAACTTTAGGTTCAAGCCGGCAACTTAAAAATAAGCGAAAACAAAATTTTCCCCTGTTTAGTGACCCTTTTTTGAGTAGACAAACGTGCGTACTCGTATGCGGAGCAAAAAAGCAAAACTCAAAAAACAGATGCGGAGATTGCTCCCAAACCCCTGGGGCGATTTGAATTTTCCTTTCGGATTCTTCTTGCTGAAAATAATCCGCCTCTTAAAACTGTTTTTGTGCAGCAGCTAGAGGGCGCCGTACACCCCCGCCAGTTAATTCCCGTTTTCTCCCGAACGATGTTACCGAGGGAAACGCTGATGATCGCAAAACCCGTAAAAAAGTATGATCTATCATTGTGAAAATATTGAACCCTATATAGCCTTTCGCTATAGGACTCAAATCGATGTCGGAATATAGCACTTTTCGGTCGATCGGCAGTTAATCTATCGTTATCGTTGTACGAACTTTATTATTAACCTTTAACATGGAAACATTAAATTACTAAATAAATACCGAGAACATTACGCTTCAGAATATGTTAGGCAACTTATTACACTCAACAACTCAACTAATAAATACAAATAAATAAATTTTCGTTGTAAGGAAAGACTCGTCTGAAAAACAATGTATCCAGGAGCATTTTTATTAACAATTTATTAAACAGTAACCATGGTTGGAAACTTATTATACATCACTATTGAATATACGCAAATAGGCATCTGAAAATAAGATCCTAGCGTCAGGGTGGCAAAATTTGGAACATTTTTCACAGATATTAGGAGATCTTAACATCGATGTTTTATATTACAAATTTTATTTTTTATCATTATTTGCAGATTTGTAAGGCGATAGAGAGTTACTAAGTGAATAATTGGCTGGGTTATAACATAAATTAATTTATATTAGGGTCTGTGAAAAGGGTTCCAGAACCAACACCAGAGGGCGTATCGCTTATTTGCAGATGTCTATACAGTTATATTTTCGCCAGAACATCGCTATATAATTATTAATTATCATTATCATACCTTCTTAACTCTGATTATTGTTACGATATTAAACCAATATAAAGTAATCGATGTGGAATCTGTTCGATGATATTACCATGGTTACAATGTTATTTATATGGACACAGCACTCTTTTCAAGCGCCTCTTCTCATAAAATTGGCTATAGTTGCATTTTTATTAACAATTTCATCTGGAAACACATTTCATTCTAAAACGTCAACTTTCAAGCGTGTTAGGCAACTTACTAAACAACACTTAGGGATATCTATAGCAAATTGATACGATAATGAATTAAAACAATCGTTTATGCACGTCATTTGGGCGTCTATAAGAGTAGTTCAATATCTGACCACCCATTTAACCAATGTAA
>JARJDQ010028241.1:0-27029 GCA_030264215.1 Geostiba sp. GC000077
GTTCGGACGGGGTGCATTTTAAAGAACGTCTTCTTGCCTATCGGAATCAGCAAATATATTGAAAGAATGAGCTTGCATTCGGGATTTCTAAAGCAAAATATGGAAATAAATCGGAAAATTTTCAAATGTGATTTTAAGGCACTTCTGAGGCCCTGAGGGGATTGGGACGGGGCTCATCTTAAAGAGCGTCTTCTTGCCTATCAGAATCCACAAAGCCACTAAAGGAAACACCTCGGATTTGGGAATTATGAAGCAAAATATGAAAAAAAATCGGAAATATTTAAAATTTTTGTTTAAGGTACTTCCGGGGTCCTAAAGAGGTTGTGCCGGAGAGCATTTTAAAAAGCGTTTCCTGGGCTTTCAGAATTAGAAATGATGCTGACAAACGGATCACGCGTTCCGGAAATACAATGGAGTTTCCTTGGAAAGTCGCCAAATTATCAAAATAATTCGTTAAAGCTTTTCATATTTGATTTTATAGCTCTTACGGGGTCCTGTGCGGATTGGGAATTAGTGTATTTTAAAGAGCGTCTTCTTGCCCATCACAATCCGCAAAGATACTTAACGAAAGAGGTCGGATTCGGGAAATATAAAGAGAAATATGGAAATAAATCAGAAATGTTTCAAACTTGATTATAAGGCACTTCCGGGGCCCTGATGGGGTTGGGTCAACATGTATTTTCAAGAGCGTCTCCTGGGCTATGAGAATCAGCAATGGTACTTAAGAGAGGAGTACGCTTTCAGAAAATATAACCTTTTTTCCGTCAAATGTCCCCTAAATATGGAAAGAATTCGCCAATATTTTAAATTTATTTTTCTAGTATTTCCGGAGCGCTGAATGGCTTGGAACGGGGTGCATCTTAAGAGCATGTTCTTGCTAATCAGAATCTGGAATGATATTGAAAGAATGAACACGCGCTAAGAAAATATGTTCGTCGAATATCGTCAAATTATTAAAATAATTCGCCAAAACTCAAAGATCAAAATAAATTTTAAGCCACTTTCCATGTAATGAGGGCGTGCATCTTAAAGGGATCATCTTAAAGAGCGTCTTCTTGCCTATCAGAATTAGTAAGGATACTGAAAATAGGAGCACGCGTTCATATAAATATGAAATCTTTTCCGTCCAATGTTGGCAGAATATTGAAAGAATTTGTAAAAATTTCGAAGTGAATTATAACGCACTAAGTGGGGTGCTAAGTGGGGTAGGACGGGGTGTTTCTTAAAGAGAGTCTTCTTGCTTATTGGAATTAGTAAAGATGCTGAAATAAGAGCAGACGTTCAGAAAATATAAAGGAACGTCTGCCGCCGTGCAACTCAAAGAGAGACTCAAAGATAGACAGTCTCATTGGCTATCAGAAAATAAATACGGAAAATATAAAAAAGGATTTTCCGCTGCATGTCGTCAAAACATCGAAAGAATTCATCAAAATGTCAACATGGATTTAAATCTATTTTCTTCGAATTTGTAGATTTGTGATTGTGAACAGAAGAAAATAGAAAGAATGCAGACAACTATAGTAATTTGATTCACAAATTATCTGCTACACTGCGCAGTGGTGCCTTTTACATTTTCAAACGAGAAACGATTACAGTACAATCAGTAAATCAGCATTGGATAAAATTCCAAAATTCCAGTCACTACCATTACCGCAGGTTAGACTAGCCTCATGAACATATAGACCACTCTTACCGCCATCTAATCTTTAACACTGAAATCACAGACATCAAAGTCCCCACTGTGCTTCACAAACAACTCGACCTGCACATCATGAACGCATCTTTTTATGGTTGGTTTACAGATTTTAGACGTCGTGTCTCGTGTGTAGATTCTAGACTACTACAAACAATATCGACTTAACTTTAAACTTAAAGTATAGCTTTAAAGATGGCGCTGCGCTAACCCGCTCACAATTTTACATACAGAAATGTGTAAGCACTTACTTTGTGGCGCATTTACTTTCAAATTGTTTCAATGAATAAAAATCATTTGATTGCCATTTAAAATATTACCAACAATTCACATTTAGCGCAAATATAACTAGATCGTGAAAATAAACAAATTTTTAAGTTTCAGGTAGGTAACTGCCGAGGGAATCGGCCCCGCAATGTATGTTCTATCTTTCAGCCGACAGATGTCGCCGCATATCTGAAAGCTGGATTTCCCCGATTTGACTGTGGCTATCTGCAGGCCGCAGAGCGAATTGGAGTTCTCACCAATCCACGGCTGAAGATATCGATTAGGTTGCGTGCAGTGCGCAACCATTTGACGTCGGGATTGCGCGAGCACACCTTTCTCCACCTCCTCGAGGACGGCGCGCAACGATTACCGATAAACCAATACCTGCGCGCCGTTTCCAGCACCGGCCCTCCACACTCACGCCTCGCAAATGGCAAATCCGTGCAGACCGTGCGGCCTGCCAGCGCCAGCAGGTTTATTGCGCGCCGCTCTCGCGCGCTCGCATAATTAATTAACGTGACGATGGCTGCAGGGGCGACGATTTCTGCACGACCGCGGCGCTCGTTAATTATACCATTGCCGCCCGGCAAATCGCGCGCAGTGATTACGCTTACAAATTACAAACATACAAACCTACAAATGTGCGCACAAATTGCCATAGTGGCTATCCGCGTACCGATCCATAACTAAAGAGGAAATATATGATATTCCACGGAGTACAAGATTGAAGGCGCTCGAGTCGAACACCATACTAATCGTTGTTTATACGCGTAATGATGGATTTATTAATGTTCGTTGCAATGTTGTAACAATGTATTAAAACACTAAATACGGCGGGCATAAGGAGCAACAAAGTCGCCATTTTGTTGGCGCGATAAGCCGCATGAGGTTGCGTGCATTAGTCGTAAAAGAAACACCAGTCATAAAAATTGTAATTTGTTGGTTGATGGTTTCGCATTCGCTATGGAAATGGGTCGCCGAGCGGCGCAAAGCAGTCCATCAAATTCTCAATTATACGTGTCAAACACCCACGAACGAACGAACCACCGACACGACACGAGCGCACGCGGCACACGAACGCCTCTTTTTGTTGTAAATAAGCACCAGAGCACACCAATGACCAAAGCCAGAGGTGATACAAGACGACAAAGCTCTTGGCCCCACAACCTAAGCTTCATGCTTTCAATTCTTCGCCCGCTCTCCTGGTGTTATCTTCCTCTCTCCTCTTGCTTAAATGGTTACCTCATGCTTAGCAATCATTTGCATTGATATTCATTGCTGAGGACTTTCAGCTCGCGGCTGGCTTTGTTTAAGTAATGATTGCCCACAATGCCCACCCAGGTCTTACAACAAAGATCACCTTACAGAACAATGCGTTTGCATTCATTAGCATTAGCAACAATCCTCTCTCCACTCTCCTCTCTTTCAGTCTATCTCCTCCCAATTTACATGCATTACTAGTTGGGTCGTTGTGTGTCACTGTTGCATGCTTTTGCTTTAAATTAAGAATTTGCAAATGCAATCGTAAATTTTCCCACAGCCCACCTATATAGCTTTAATGATCTTTAAGCAAACCCTGTATTTAACGGCAACTTACGTCAATCTTACAACTTTTTCAAAAGTCATTTTGAAGACAGTAGACACTGGCAGCGAGTTCTTTTCATGCGGCGTGCTCACTTAAATAGGTATAAAGGCGTCACTTAAGTGACTTAAGTAAAGCGATTCACGGGCTCTTACGGCACCTTGCTGAAGACGTCAAAGATTCATCATCGGCGTGTCAAAATTTTCGCACTTTTTACCTGGCTTACCAAGTTATTCCTTTAAATCCCTCTCCTACTGCCATCAACAATTCATTGAGGAAATCTTTAGGTAAGTGGTAAGTGTTGTTATATCCGCAAGATGGAGAATACAAGAGAGTTTGCTTCTTTGTTCCGAATCCCGATGGTGGGCGCCACTGAGCAAAAACATTTCCTTAGGCCGACTGTAGCAGAAACGCTAGAACCATAAAAATGTCACCATAAATCATTTTAAAATAATAGATTTTGAGGCTGAAAACAGTGCAAGCCTTGTCGACTATATCCAGCAACAGTTGGATCAGGCGACGGTTCTCGCTTATAAGGACGGTAAATCTATTCGAGAATGGGAAGGACACCAGACGCAAGAAATAAGAAAGCGCTAACGATACTCCTCATTCCCCAATGTAGATGTAGAGGCGCGGGTCTGTAGTCTGCATAACTATAGGGAGTTTAAAGTTGGGAGTTGGAGCCATGTCGGAGAGTTGGTGGGGATGAGCAGAAGAGCTCGGTATGATGTCGGCGCCCTTTGTGTTGCCTTATACGGCATCTAATTACTGACGTTACCGCCACATACAGTTCTACTGCACGTGTGGCCACACGTCGCTTCCAACGTTCCAACAGTTCCAACCCAACCAATCCGTGCTGAAATTCCTCATTTGGACCTTAAAGAAAGGACAGCACAAGACACAGCATTTCCAGTAATACCCTTCACTAAGCACCTGCTCACTGTAAATTTGGACTAATTAAACTTTGCGCTGAATAAGAAGAAGAAGAAACTTTAAAAAATTCAGAACCCCCTTCACTGAGGTAGTGAGGTCATACTGTAAAATCTAAGGTTGCAAGTTCCAAGGTGTTGATGAGCACTACAACGTATGTACAAGTTGATCAGGCTCGGAGTCTACGGTCCAAGGTCCAGATCCGCTCTGCCCCCCTTTCCCTTTGAATACCTAATTTGATCTGATGCACAGTAGTCGGTGGTTTCAATCAACCGTAAGGTAAGTGATACCGGCGTGTGCGTGTGTGGCGCGCCCCGGAATGCCCAGCATGCCGACGTGTAAGTGCGTGCGGTCGAGCCCCCCGGGTGCCTCCTTAACGCCATCGTTCGGCGTCTAAATTACAGGGCATCCGATTACCGGGCGCACCGCCACGCAGCGCCAGGGTGCAATTTGCTCATCCGTACTCGTCAAAGCCATCAGCTTCCCTCATCAACGTGTGCGCTCTCACCTACATCTAACCTCATCCTGATTCTATTCTGACCACTCGACCACTGGTTTTCAGTGAGAATCCTATACCGATAACCGATGGACCCGACGGTTGCATTTATGTGTGGTGCAACCCCTAGGTCCCTAGGAGATGGGAACGGGTCAACCCCTAAAAAACACTTGGAACTAAAACAATAAAACAAAGCGGATCTTGCCTCCGTTTTGAGAATCAGATTTATCAAAGCCAACAGAGCATCAGAAGATTGCTCTTAGCCCTTTGGAGAATGGAAGAAACTATAGTGTTTAAAATTCAATTATCGTCTTTCACCCTTTGAGTTAGATAGATCCTCACCTCACCTCAAAAACGTATTAATAACAAATTTAATTAAAGATTTCAACATTATAGGTGGAAGTGCCTTCCAGTTCTTCGGAAACTTTCTATAATTATACAAGATTGAAGATTCGTTAACTACAGGTGAAATTTCTTTCAAAATATACCTATATATGAATTCCTTCCTTCTTCCTTAAATCGCTTGATGGTTTGGTTTGAGTTGGTTGGTTATTGAGTTTATTAAATTTTGTGCACGTCAATACATGAAAAGACATCAAACACCCGCCGATGCCGACGGCGGCGTTACGCAGCAACTTCGCGTCTTCACAACCCACAACCCCCTTGTGCGGAGCTTGTTATTATGCGTTATTCGAATGCATTCTCGCGAAGAAGACGATGCGTTAATGCGGGGCAGTTATAAGCACGCTTTAATTACGAACCCCTCCTCGTTCCCTCGATGGAACAGATAGGGTGGTGGATGATACGTGAAAAGAACACCATGGATTTGGTTAAGTTAATAGACTCTGAATTTGGGGGCTCACTGCTCACCCCTTGTGATTCTTAAATTAATTAAATTTAACCGGTGGAATAGAATAACCCTCCAATCCTCCAAATTTTAATTTTGGACAACGAAGAGCGAATTAAAGTGAAAAAATGGTTTGTACTTCCTTAACATATATTTTTTAAGAAAAGAGAGGAATAAATATCATCGATTATGAGGTTAATTTCTATAATCTAAGCAAGCGAAGGAGAAGGCGATGGGCAGGTGCAGGATGTGGAGTTTTACTCAACGTTGATGTGTGCCACGAGTTGCACGTTGCACGGTTACCATTCGTCCCAAATGTCTGCTTGGAAGAGTGGAGACTCCTCCTTTGGACGAAATCATCGCGGTGGCGGCGCGCGTGTGCTCTCCGACACGTGCAATTAGACCATGGTCTGCACGCCGGCACCACCTAATGAAATGCCCCGAATGATGGAATAACAAACTGCGCTGATTATTATTACAGGGCGGTGCGCTGCCTTCTTTGCTTTACCTCGCCTTACATACTTTCCACTCGCCACACATCTATCGACTCTTGCAAAACTAACCAAACCTTGCAAAACACCTTTTTTTTTACGACCACTTGTAAAATAGCACTTTCTACCCTGTAAACTCCAACTTTTATTGTATGTACGGGTACGGTTTTAGATGTGTTGACGTTGAGGTGGTTTTGACTACACTTTTTGTAGTTGTAGCAGACGTTCTTTTGTAAAGGTATTTTTCAATATTGTATGAAGTCTGAAAATTGCACCCTGCCGGCGCTGGTTGGGAAATGAGAGTTTTACATGTCAAGGCAGGGCAGGTTGGGTGTCGGAAAGGTGGTAGGAGGGGGAGTGAAGCGAGGTACTTACAGGTTACTTTGCCCTGCAAATTGCCCGTCGATGGCGGCGTAGATTTTCGCAGTTGTTCGGGGTGATTTATTCGTTATCTGTGCGTCGGATCGCGCGCGAACAATATTCAAATGACGCGCCGCCATTTTCGCGCATTACTCCCCCAACCCCCACACCATATACTCTCATTATCGTACTGCACTCCAATGGCAAATCCGAGAAAATGTCGCGAACCTCTTTAATATATTCTGGGTGGGTCTATGCGATGTTCGCATGTTTGCTTTCCCTCCAATGTCCAATCTTAACCTAATTACATGTCAAGATTTGCGCGTTGAATTGATTCTAACGACGCTTTAGCTAACCTATATTTACAATCATACTTAAGCAGAAAACTACTACTTAAGCAGAAAATGAGTACCTATATTATACGTGTTGAAAAATATTTAGCGAGTCGAGTATGGATTATGGAATAGTATAATTTAAAGAAATAGTTTAAAAGGTCACCTCATAAAGACAAAAATACTTATGATAACTATGCTCTTTATCACACCAATCATAAACGTATTTCGATTATGGGCTCTCATCAGCGTGGGTGCGTATTCTTGATGCGTGAGAAGTGACTCCCTCAGGGCTCCAGAAGTGCCTTAAAATCAACTTTGAAAATGTTCCGATTCATTTCCATATTTTGCTAGGAGGAACACGCGTTCGGAAAATAAAAATGATTTTCCGTCAAATGTCCTCAAATCATTAAATTAATTTGTCAAAACTTTTCAAACTTGATTTTAAGACACTTCCGGAGCTCTGAGGGGGTTAAGTTGGAGAGCATTTCAAAGAACGTCTTCTTCCCTATCAGAATCCGGAAAGATATTTCAAAAATGAACACGCGTTCAGAAAATATGAATGATTTTCCGTCGAATATCGTCAATATATCGAAATAAACTGCCAAAAGTTCGAAATTAAGGCAGTTCCCATGTAATGAGGGGCTAGGGACGAGGTGCATCTTAAAGAGCGTCTTATTGCCTATCAGAATTCGTGACGATAGGTACTGTAAAATAGGGGCACGCGTTCAGAAAATATAAACTGTTTTCCGGCGAATATCGTCAAAATATCGAAATAATATTTCAAATGGAATTTTAAGGCATCTTCCAGGGTGCTAAATGGGTTAAAACACGATTTCTTAAAGAGTGTCTTCTTGCCAATCAGAATCCGCAAAGATATTGAAAACCAGAGCGCACGCGTTTATAAAATATGAAGGATTTTCCGTCAAATGTCTTCAAAATATTGAAAGAATACATAAAAATTTTTGATTTTGGAATTTAACGCCCTTCAGTCATCAGTTTAAAGAAATTGGTTATAGGGTCAATGACCCAAATAAAAGTAGTGTCGATGGATGCGTATCGAGATATGGCAGACGAAGAGCGCAGTACTTACTATTTGCGTAGAGAGCATTCATAGCTATATTGTAACACCTTCAGCGCCCTCTGCAGACTGCAGCAGTTGAGTTTCAACACTCTCTCTTCCAAATCCTCATTATAATTTTATATAATTTATATAAGCTAACAGCTGCATACACCTGCAACATTAAGCAAATTACAAACACAACAACATTTATTACAATAACATGGATTAATTTGTTCTTATCGCACACGAAGTGCACTTACGGCCACTTTTGTGCGCAAAGAAAAACATTTGAATAAGAACAACACGCCATCAGGTGCGAGTCGCGAATAACTTACGCTAACAACCTATTCGCATGTCGTTGCAAGCAACAAATTATATTGTACATTTCGCATTACATTTCACATTTTACATTATGCACCATACCTCAAGCACTAAACATTAGACATTAGCGATAAACTTTAAACAATGCTTTCTTTAGCATTAGGACATTGTAGTTGTGTAGATGTAGATGTCGATGCTGAAATTAGAGGTTAGGAATAGTTAGTTTAGGTTAGGTTGCATATGCTTATATAATATATGCAACTAAACATAAGCTACTTCATATCTTAGTAGGTACCTTCTACCTTAAGTACTTTCTATAGGCTAGGCAATTAAAATCGCGTTTTTATCACATTCACACATCACACATTAAACCCACGCCTCAGTGTTTAATCCTAATGTGCTCAGGTAAGTACCACAATGTGGGATGTCATTATCATCATCATCGCATAGTCATCTCACTCATTGCTACGCATTACATACATTAGAACATATTACATATTAGAAATGATATTTGTGCTGTAGAAAATCACAGACTGCATTTGAAATAAAACTTTTCAACCACCACACTTAAAATAACACTTTAAACCCTGTCACCCTGTTCATTGAAAACCACTGTCACATGATGTCTACTTCTTGGGGTGCCAAAAAAATCTTACCAAAAAGAACATTCGATGTTTTAAACACGATAGTGTATTTTTTATGTAAAACGTGTTTGTTAGTGTTGGGGATCTGAGAAAAAGCAATGTGTTCAGCTTAGGTGGAAAGTGCTCTCCGCTACTACTACTACTCCTACTACTACTACTACTACTACTACTACTTCTACTTATACTATTATAATATAGTGCATTCTCTACTTCATTGCACTGCACACCGAATTAAATATATGGTTAATATTCTATAACTAAATCTGCATTCGTTTGATGTAGGTCCAGGCATGTAATTAATGCAATAATATTTATACCTACTAGTTACATTTCATGTAGCTAAGTATGGTCATGTACATAATTTCATACATACAAGTTACATGCATGTGTTGTGCTCTGTGTAATGTGTACATGTGAAAAGTGTATTATCGCAGAATGTGTAACGTGTAATTATTCCCTTGAACGTGCGCCAATAAATTAGCATATAAATGAAGCTCACCGATACCTTCCTCTTGAACTTCTTCTTATTCTTGTATAACTGCATTTCTTCTTGCTTGCAGAGTAAATTTCTATACTATCTAAAATAACTACAACATAATATATAATTAACAAAGAATATCGCAATAATATACAATCACAATTACCATGCAATAATAGAATTTGTTTAGGGTGATTGTAGTGAAGGAATACTCTCTTTAAGAAGAATATTTTCAAAGTTATTGAGAGTTGAAATTTGCAACAAAGTATATTCTTAATCATATACTCCTATTCTCCCCTGAAAAACATTAACGATGAGTCCAATTTTACAATAGTTACAATTATCAAAATATTCATTACTTGAACCTTTACCATGAATTTCTTTAAAAGATGAAAGGAGAACCTATACCGGATTGACATTACGTAATAGTGGTATTGCCATATCCTGTATATTAATGTAGGTTTGTTTGTGTATTTAGGAGAGCAGAGAATATTAAAATGTGATTTATGCGCTGATTACATGATTACAAAATTACAACTTTGATTCATTGCTTCACCGCCATCAGAGGCGAATAAAACGAAAGAATAACAAACTGCAAAGTGACAAAGTCCAGATTAATATCTTGTTATGTGGCATATGGAACGAACGCACAAATGAATATTATTACGCTCGCCACACGTTGTGTTCTTGTGCTTCTAGTCTCGTACTTTTGAACATGTTTCATTCTTTTTGTATTTATTTAGAGAAAAATGCTCGTGCTCGTTTGTTGGCGCGCACATGTGCGAAACATATCATAAATATTATTTCAATCTTCCAATGTAATAATACCATCCGTCTTACACTCATCTATAGATACGATATTCAGAAGGCGTTACAATCTTCGGAAATTACATTATAATGCTCCCATCACCTAAGTTTGAAATCTTGTTCGGAATTGTAGGTTTGTAAGAATGTTAATCAAGATTGGAACAATTTTGTCTAAAATGTCCAGGTCACTTGATCCATTTGATATATTTTGTGTTGTGATGATATGTGGCCTGACCTGGTCTCCTAATCCCCTGATCGAAATAGTAAATAAGTAATTACGACTTGTTAGTACAATCAACGTGATTATAAATGATACGTGCACGCACACGCGCAGCACACACCAAGAAGATATAAGAAACTATGGCTAATCTTGCACATCATATAGTGTCATAGATATTAGAGTAAGGAGTAAGGTAGTATAAAAGTGCGATCTGATCAACACAGTTTCGATCCTCCTTCTTCCTTCTTCTTTGCGTTCTTGCTTCTACTTTTTCTAATCAATCTTATTGGAGTCCTCAGCTCCTCAGCTGTAAGAATGACGAGTGCCATCACCATCAGTATACCTATTCTTTCTACGCGCTAGGTGTTTTTTCGGTAGGTGTTAGGCGGCATCGAGATGATTACAGAGCGCCGCCGCGCCGATCTGTAATTCCACATTATACGGCGTGTCCTTTCACTTCTTCTTCCATCCTGTTCGCCGGGTGTCTCCGTCTTTTCTTACCGTTTAGCTTTAACCTACGCCATTGTTCGTCTATTATGAACTCCTATATAAATGTTATACCCGGGTTGAAGTTTAAAAGTGCATAGGACGTATATTTGACTTCCAATATTGCACTTCCAACATAGGACTTCCAATGGACTTCCAACGTAACATTTTATTTCTCGGCAAATCTCTGGCTGGGTTTCATATAATTGGGGTGAGTGCTCCATGGAGAACATAGTCTATGGTCTATCGATTTTCTCCAAGAAAATAAATTATTAAATTGGAAGTCATATGTGGACTTTTAAACCTCGTCCCCCGTATAACTTTAAGTTTGAGGTACAGTCATACACAGACTTACAATTCCACACTCTACAGTTCCTCAACGTAAGTTAAACTGGAGTTTAGCTATGTTTCTCTTAACCTATCTTCTGTATCATCTGTATATTAAAGTTCAGTATGCATTCAATTTTTTTTACACTATAACCTGTCTTTGCATGAGTGTAGGTATGTGGTAGGTATATGGTATAAGATGGTAGGGAAATCCCATTTGTCTAGTTATGTCGTTATCTACTAACACCTAATGACAGGCTGGCCCCGGCCACTAATTGCGATATAACTAACCTGGACCAACACATCTAAAGCGCCGCTCGTTTGATGTCTTCGCCGCACATCTCAGCAAAGTGAGAAAGTGGAATAGAGAATAGGAGGTTACTGCTCCTTGGGCGTGAAGGTAGAAGGAAGAAGGTGAATGAGGACCACCCCTGGATCGATTGGACATTCATAAGTTTCTTCACTAACCCAACACACCTTTATAGGAATAAGTGTAGAGTCAGACTCAAGAAGGTGTTAGTAGTGGTATACCACCATGAAGCCAAGGGATCCCAGCAGTTCCCAGATGAGAGGTGACAGAACACGAGAACTCGACCAAAATGACCCTAATTTACTATTACAGACTCAGAGCAAAATGGTCTAGTAAAGATCATCACATCGTTCACTTGTGGGACACTTTTGGATCACTTATTCACAAATTGATGCTCGACTCCAGATCTCTGGTCAGTGATCATTGATCAATAATCACCTTGATCCAATCTTCGAACTTCACCTCACCCAATCCTCACCTGTATCATCTTCTACATGTCTGCTTACATGTGCTTCCATCATCCTCACACCTTCACCATTCAGCGCACCGTGCGCCATCTTCTTGTTCATCTCCCTTGGAGCTGATACATCCGACCAAAGATGAAAGGTGCCGCAGATGCCGCGCACAAAGCGGCCCGCCGACGAAACCTCACACGAAACAACACAAAAGAATTTAATAGATTTAAACTATTTAGGCTTGTCAGAACAACTCACCATTAGCCCCGGCCCCGACCACGACCACAGCACACCGAGTCACAGAGGTTCCCAAAATAAGCACCATCACACTACAAAAAGGAAGAAGAAGAAGAAGAATGAACCCCCCACACGAACAGAGTCATGTTCACAGGCACAAGGGCGCTGAAGATAAAAAGGTCGGCCTTCGGGATCATTTAAATGACATAAATTGACATCTCAATTTCCTATCACAACACATCTCAAAACCTGACCTGGAAGAAGAAAATAAACAACGTTTAACACGCACAGGTATACAAATCTCCTTTCATTCTTCTCCATCGGGGGCATTAAATTCAATTTCTCCCTGCTCTCCCGCCATTATTATCAAAGAAAGAAAAAGTGTGGTTATAGAATAATGATTGTGTGGTCGTGTGATTATCATATCGCACAAGTTGACATAATGAGACGTCGACATGAATCCATCAGCAATTTTGCATCTAATTGCAAGTTGGGGCGCTGTGATTATATAATTATAATGATGGTAATAGTAATTTTAATTAAACGTCGCCTGCAATTACCAATTATGTTCATTAGTACCGACGCGGGCTGTCCGCGACAGCGGCAATGCACGAACACTATACACATCACGAATTGTTACACAATTGTTGCATTTGAGTTTTAATTTTTTTTTCGACTTGTACGAAATATGTCGATAAATCACTAATCACTTAGCGTGAATGCCATCACATTACATCTCTTCCAACTTCGAACGCCTTTGAATGTTCAATGAGTCCATGAGATGCGTTCCGCTGTCATGTTAATATGTACATGAAATTACAATAGTACCCAGTGGACAGAACACAATCAAGTCATTGAATGTACAAAAGGGTTTAGGTTTAACTTAGTGATGGGCAAAATTGCTTTTTTTTAGAGATCAGTTCAGTAACGATCTTTTATTTCTGCTCTTATTTCAAAAAGAGCTAGTTCTGCTATAGTCCCCTTGAGATCTTTATAGTGTCAAGTAGTAGGGAGTAATTAACAAAAGAAAATGTGATTTGACGATTAGTAAGCAGTGAGTGATCAGTGAGCAATTACTGCATCATTTCGAGATCACTGATCGCTCTCTTACTATAGAAGGAGCTTGCTCTTAGCGGATTGCCCATCTTTAGTTAACTATAAACTTAAAAGACGATCCTGGTGAAACAGGTTGTAGAATATGACCGGTTTCAAGTGATGCAGATGGTAGATGTGCCCGGGTTTCATTAGCCGGGGAGGCAAAGTGGAGGTTAGATTTATACGAGCGGTCGGCGTGTGTGTCGGCGAAGATCAAAGCGATTTTAGGTGTGAGACCAATTGTTCCCCGTGACAAAACACTGCCAGGCAATTTACGCCGCGGCCCGATGCCCATTGCCCATTGCCCATGCCCACAACCGTTCAATAATATTCACCATTCCTACCATTCCACTTCTTCATCCACCATCCACTATACCTCTTCTTGTTCTCCTCCACGTAAAGGCTTAACTTTTGCATTCAACTCCAGCTCTCCAGCTTCAAGTCTTGTTCTTCAGTAAGCAAGTAACAATTACAATTACAGTTGGCGAATTTGCACAATGTACACAAAGTGACAACTTTTCTTAATTTTCCACATTTTCATTATCGTTTCGTTCCCTTGCGGGCTTCTTGCGCCGTCTTTACCGCTTCTGATTATTTCTTACCCTTCTCCTTGGGCAGCGCAGAATTACAGATGCCAACGAAGAAGACGAAGAGCAAATGAGAATATATCGTTGTCCTTCAGGCTGGCGGCCACATCAGAGGAAAACTGCTCGACGCGCGTCGCACTCAACGGATGGAGGAAAGGAATGGGACGCGCATTCAACACAAAAAAATGAAGATGAAGAAGAGAAGAATGCGGCAAACGCCACAAACGCGACGACTATTTAGTAATGACACCACTAAATACTTATTAAAATTCTTCATACCATCATACCTCACTCATGAAATTATAAACGAAATCCATTCTTCTGTTCATTGCTTCTTATTCTATCCATTTTTTTTCAATTCAAATGTTATGATGTAACCACATTTACTGTTTTCATGTTATAGGTAGGAAATATCGCATTCTTTTTTCTGAGAACTTTCATTGGATTGTGTGGTCGATTATTTTGTGTTTTGATAATGAAGAAATTTACCATAAAGAGTCGGCTCTAGTAGGTAGTACTACCATTTACGTACATCGTGTTAATGTTCCATATCTTACTCCTTACTCCCTTTTGCCCTCAACTTTCGGGCGTCTTAATTGAAAGCGTAATCTAATCTTACCACCGAATCTATGTCTACTCAACATGTGAACGCAAGTCATAAAATTACGTTGGATTTAAAAGTGGTCCAAAACATTTTAACAAATGTAACAAACGTAGAAAATATCATAGATAATCATCATCATCATGAGTAATGACTTAATGTAGTCTTCACATGTTAAAATTTAGTTTATATCCAAAACCCTTGGTTCCTTGGTTCCTTGGTTGCACAAGTACAAGTACAGCAAAAGATGTATTCTTGGTTGCCTATATAATTAATGTTTTTTTCTACACCAAGTTAAATTTCTGCATGCACTTCTAAAGCTAAGAATACTTACTAATGTTAGCTCGTTTCTGTGTCCTTAGACTCTTCAGGTTTGAAGCTATAGAAAGATATGAAGTGCACTTTAATTCGTGCACTTCCTGCCTGGATGGCCATGATTCTTTGGTTGGTTGGTTAAATTCATGCGCATGCGTCCGCCATCATGGCCGTCCGCCGTCAATTAGCCGACACATCGAAACGAAACAATGCGCATAAAAGCTGCCCAAAGAAAGCACCACAATGCCCCACACAATAAATTACTTACGCTTTAAGGTAAGGTCTTACCTCACATCGCCATGCGTCAATTTTCGGTGCACACTACCGACCATAACCTCAACCATGTGCCACGCCGCCGCCGTACGCACCTAAACGCAACCTCTGATCACTATCGAAATTCCCATGCGTTGTACTTGTAATACTTCCAACAATCTTCATTACTGCATCTATAGGTATACAATTTAGACCATATACGACTGTGCCCTTTGTGATATTGTGATGGACGCCATTTTGTTCTGTGTTGTTATTATGCACCAAGATGTGGTTCGTTAAACTGCCGTAAAGAAAACATTTATGTGCTTTTGTTTCGTGGTTTCTTCTTTTAGTTTCTATATATCAGGATACAAGAAAAGCAAATTGTATTATACTTATAGAATATGATAATTTCCTAAAAAACATTGCATAACAAAACATTGCCACGTTACGGAGAGTATGTACTCCTACCTACATTACACGCATCATATTAAAAATTACAATTTTTCATTAGCGTTAAATAATTCAATATGGAAAAGCAACATTGGTGGATGGTATATAGCGTTTATTTTTAATAGTTTATGCGTTCGTCTGGTAATTTAATTATCGCTGGCTGCTTCCTCACTTCGTAATCTTCGTCAAACACTACGGCAATGAATTATGTAAGGCAGGTGTCGGGTGTCGGCTCATAGGAAGTCCTCTAATTGCACATAATTCCGGTAATTTATATCTGGTTTTCATGGATTGTTTCATTACGCAGTAAGTACCACTTCCAGAAGTTGGCCCTCAAAACATAAACAACATTTCTACGATATGTGCTAAGATTAGGTTAGGTTAAGGTGCACTAAAACAATGATGTCGATGTATAATATTCATATATTCACATTTACACTAGATTCACAATCGAAAATGAAAATGTATGATAGAAAGTCTCATACTTGTCATTACATCATTACTCATTATTCGTTATTCGTCACAAAGCGGAGAGTTAGTTTAAACATTGCATTTTGCTTGTGTAATCTTCAATTATGTATAATATTTATATTTTGTACAGAAATCGATTAGTCATTATTTAATTATTCTTTTTGCGTTGCTGCGTAATCAATGATAATGTACAAATATTGCAAAATACCCGTTTTGATATTAATTATTTTTTTGCTTTTTTTAATGTTTCGTTCCTTTATTTGCATTTCTTCGAAAACGAAACAAACAATAAATAGATTAAAATACTTCTTCTATTAAGTATATGTTGTTGTTGTCTTGCAGGTATTGTATGGTTATGGTTCAATATGGCCGCTGACCACATCTTAAGTTATCTATAGTTACAACAATTACACATATTGGGAAATGGGAATCTTATCTAATCGCATTAAATACTTATACATTACGCAATATTTACAAAGAAGTACATTTATGCATTTTAGGTGAGTGTGGTTTTGCATTTCTTTTCTTTTTGGTTCATTATGTACAAAATTATAACATTACACACACATACACATGTTCGTATATAGTGATCTAAAACTATCATTTTCACTGTTTCAGTTAAACACTGCTGTAAAGTTGTCTTTAAGTACGTTCAAACTCTGCCTAACCTCACTATTTGTAATTTGGAGGTTGTGTCCTTGCACGATGTTAATCGGGGGTGTATTGAGGAAACCGTTTCTCAATCGCTTACTTCTGAAACCATCCCAGGTTTAATGCTGGATTGCTTTCGAAGGAAGTGAATGAGAAATTTCTTATTTTAGATCCGATACAATTTCCTCATCAACTCTAGCTATTTCTCGTGAGAGATGACCAGGTTCTTGGGACAATCGTCATCGGCACCGGCCATCAGTGCTTTCTTCTTGAGAATGCCCAAGTCCTGCACGTTCTCCAGGAAACTCTTGTGGGCATTGAGGATCTTTGAGCTTTCAACGTCCTTTTTTAGCTCCTCCATGTCACGCTTCAGCTTGGCGCGTCGATTTTGGAACCACGTTATCACTTGGGCATTGGTCAGCCCTAGACTGGAGGCGATCTCGTCCCGATCCGCCGGGCTGAGATACTTCTGGTAGAGGAATCGCTTCTCCAGCTCGAAGATCTGATGATTGGTGAAGGCTGTGCGGGATTTCCGCTTCTTCTTCGGCTGCTGGCGATTGTTGAACAGGTTCAGGTGGCTCTGACCATCTGGAAGAAATAAATTCACCAATTTAGCACATAATCGAATTAGCTAGACCTATATAGACGATGATATTGTAAGTGTGAGCTGTTTTTCCTTTGGAATTGGTTCAACGTAGGGTTTATTATTAGGGGACATTAATACGAATTAGAGGCGTTTGAGCAAACACCCAAAAACAGATTGTCTCGCGGGTTGGGCTCCCTTGCGATTCGTAAATTTGTCGTCGTGACGAGCTCACACACCACGAGGGACGAGGGAGGAAGGGCGTTAGTCGTAATGCGGATATATTACGGCGACGACAAACGCGGGTGATGTGGGATGGTTTCGAGTGTCGTCGGCGGCGGCGTGATTTTTATTAACTATTTCGAGGGGTCGAAGATTTATTGTATGAGCGGACCGATTTGTACCATGTCTGGCGGGGGAGTCGGGAGTGATCTGAACGATTTGCACGATTTTCCGCTGTGATTTCGATCAATTTTTCAACGCAAGCATGTATGTCCTTCACAACTCACCGTTTCTGTTTGCCCTAGACATCGATCTAGAATTCTAGACCATTACTCATATAACTTCAGACTTCTGAACTAAATATTTGAGTTTTGTTCTAGTTTTCGCGGTTTGTAAAACATTTCCATGGACGTTTATACTGGGAGGAGGTGGTATGGGGCAGCGGCGAGTCGAGAGCGCTAACAATAACTCTCCCGGGGGTTGACACCCTCTCGCGTAATAAATACCAGATTCTGTGGAACCCCGGGCGCGCTATTTTCCAACCGATTTACTTCTGATGAGAAAATGAGCATTCCGTACGCGCACCAGCCCGCACCGTAATGTCACCAGACATAAACGCCGCCCCTCATAGCCACCCCTCCCTTGTGATGACTAGCGCGAACGGGTTTCACGCCCGAATTCTGCTTGGTGGCGAATGGAAATTGTTGGATAAAACGACAGCAGACAAATGGGACAGAACAGAAACAACAAATTGCTACCACCACCAGTGTGTGTGTGAAAACAAAGGCAGGGATTTAGGATACAAGTCCATTTCAACGAACATCCGAACCTAAAAATAACTGAAGCTCAGGTCCTCCCCCTCCCCCAAAAATAGAAGCATACACCAAAATAGGCATGTGCGTATAAGTGAAGGCAAGTGTTAAAAGGATAATTTAATCATAACTAAGATTTTATGCTTCTTGCCTGTTCGCCCATGTTTGTATTCGTTTGTCTTCATTTTCATTCAGTTCATCTGCTAGATTCGTTTGATGCGCACGCCAAACTTCAAACGCCAGAAGCCGATATTTTATGATAAATTAATTCCGTCATCGTTAATCATCTGAGCTTGGTTCTGGACTACATCGCGCGCAGGCAAGGAAAATAATTTCAGGAGAGTTTATCGAGTTTATTTTGAGAGCTGCAACATTTCCACTTTCCTCCCGTTTGACAACAAAAGAAGAATGAGAAAAAAAATGGCGCTGGTGGTGAAAGACTGCCGGAGACCCGAAGCAAAACCACTTTCACACTTGAGGTGGTTTATTGTCCAATGTCCCAAAGTGATGTTGTGATTGTATTACTTCCGTCACAAAAAGACACCTTTTGTTATCTTTTGATTTTACAGTTTAGGTTTTGGTCCACGTCGGGATTTAATCCATTTAATCTAAAGAATTTACGACCCACGAAGGGAGAAGGGAGGAAATGCAGTTTCTATTCGGAAAGTTCGAAGGTAACTGAAGTGTGATTTTATTAGGTGTAATTTTATGACTATCATTTTACTTCAGCTTCTTGTATTCGCAATGTGTCCCTCTTTGGACATTGAGGATGCCAGTAAATTACTAACGGGCGAGATGACAAGCTAATTGAAAATCATCCCTTCATCCCTCGAGAAGGGAAGCAAATGGATGAAATCACCAAATCACATTGGTGACGAACTTAATACTAATGAATAAGTTAGGTTGTTATACCAGATGGTAGGGTGGGAGGGAGGGTATAGCGGGGCTGCGAGCGCGGTGGGTAAGTCATTAATTCGTTTAATTCGTTCCAAGGCCCCGCCCACTTTGCACACTCGCCGCGCAGAGCGCAGTTTGTGAGGAGATAAATTAAAGCGGATACAAACAACGGCGGGTAATAACTCTTCCAAGGTGGTATCCGAAGGTGAGGCGAGGACCCACCTCAAAGAATTTCGTCGGCACCGGTCGAAAATTCACCTTTTCGCGAAGCGTGAGAGGGGAATGGAAGCTAATACGATAGCATTAAGTTATCCGTGTCCGAGAAGACCACGACACTAAGTTGGGCAGTGGAAGAGGGACGCAGCTAGATGGGTCTTTAGTGATCAGGTGGAGGAGAGGTGGCAGAAGATGAACTTCGTGGTGGGTTGCCGAACACCGAACACCGAACACAATTGATCGCGCGAGTTGGCGAGTCCAAAAAAGCTGCGCTACAGCTGACCAACGCGATTCTTGGAGGTGATGCTGTGCGAGATGTTGAAGAGGTGAGGATGACCGCTGAGGTTGGGCCGGTGTCGGCATCGCGATGCGCCGACAAAGGGATCTGTTAGTCACACCTGCCAGCAGCTCAACTAGCGTTACACGCTTTAGCGCACTTTGCGTCTTGTGGTCTCAGAAGCATCTCCCCACACGTCCCCCACGTCCTCACGAATAATCTCTATACTCGTCCACACTTGCATATAGACAGTGAGGCAGTCGGAACCATCGATTTGGCACAAACTATCGAGGGTTCTTGATATTAAAGAATTTGGTCACCACCTTAATATCCCCTAGAGGTGTACCAGCTGTATCAGGCCTACCAGAAGATGCAATGAATGATTCCGAGTCAAGGGTGAGGAATGACCGTTTGTGTCGAAAATGTGCGTGGCTAATCGAATGAATGTGGCCGCTAATGGCAGTGCGAATTGACGAAGGATGAACACCACGAAATTGAAGACTTATCATTCTTTCCAAAATCTCCCACGGCTCTAGAAACATAATCTTCGTCCGAAATATGCTACAATTTCAAGGTTAGATTAATCGTGCGATGAGCTACGTGTCGGCAGTTGCAAACAATCTTTTGCGGCATGCGATTAGGAAATATTTACACCAATTAGTGGATAATTAAAGAAATTAGTCGCGCCATGTGTGGCACGGCAGGAAGAATTCAAAATTGGAATTCCCAAACTTCGTAGCCCGACAGAAGATTTATGTAGGTAGGTATACCATAAATTTTGGTCCAGACCAAAACATTTGAATGATGCGCCGCATGGCGCTACCAAACAAATTTGTCCTAGACACCAAGAGACCAAGAGTGACGCTTAAAGTATAAACACATGTTGACCACCCTTAGAAAACTAAATAAACACCAAGACTTTAGAAAGTAAAATATCACCTCATAAAGAAGAACTGAGTGAAGCTGTAGTTTGACTAACAGACTAACTAAACACCCAACTCCACTGAACACGTGGCAGTGTGGTAACATGGGAGTGAGCTGATGGCCAGGGGTGGTTTATTGGCGCCCACGTGATTTATCGATTTGCATCCCTTCGGAGTATTTAGGCGCACTGCGATGCGTAACGTGTTGACACGGCTTTCCGTCATTTCGACTCCCTCTGGGAGTTTGGGTCTCGTGCTATTCTCCCATCTATATACAGGAGAGGGGAACTAAACTACACTACGTATATATTCGGTAGGCCGGCAGCCGTGTCGCCTCCTCGACTCGAGTCGAATGTGTTTTCAATCGTCGCCGCAATAAAAACACGATCCTCTTAATTGCGTTCCGCTAGAAAACGTTTCCACTTCTTCTTCTCCTACTGCTTTACTGCGTGTGCTTTTTCTTTATTATTTTGGGTATAAATTACGCCGGGAAACCGCCGCAAACATTCAAGGGAATTAAAAACACTTCACCATGAAAAAACCAAGCAAAAGCAAAACACAACAAATGCGCAAACGACAGAAAAACCACATTGAGTGAAGACGAGTAGAGGTGAGGATGATATTCATGGAATTTTAAACAACCGCCGTTTTATTTCACTTTTTAGTGTCTCTCCACTCTCCAGTTTGTGATCGCAATCACACTAGATGGTGATTTTAAGATTTCAGTATTTAGGGAGACATTAGAGTCCCGAAAACATCGGAGCACAGAGAGATCTACCAAAAGGAACATTCGCGCATCATGAAAATCCTAATTTCGTAGTTTTAAACGTGTTTATTTTCGCTAAACCGTTCGATTTGGTGTTAAAACGTGTTTTCGTACAATTTTGCACTAAAACCCACCTTTGGATGCTAAAAAACGTGTTTGTTACCGCTAAAACGTTCAATTTTGATATCAACATTTTTTTTTCCAGAAATAAAATAAAATACTGCGTTCGTGCTCCTAATTTCGTAGTTTTAAACGTGTTTAAGTTTTAAACGTGTTTATTTCTGTTGAACCGGTAGATTTTGCGTTAGAAAAAGGAGCTCAATGGAGTTCGACGGTACACATCCATTCGGGACTCTAATGTCTCCCTTAGGATTTTGAGGAAGTCCTCAATTTTAGACTGCCCGACGCGTTTGATGTGGATTATTTAATAACGTGTTGGAAGGCGACTTAATGACATACGCAACGGGGGCCCCCGAGAGCGTCGAGTGAAATATGCGCCCACTAAAGACTTTACAGCCGTGGCGCACACACAGAGCGTGCGGAAAACGACTTTCTACTTACTATTTGCTCACAGCTCACAAACAGTGGAAACAAATTGTTTGGCAGCCAGTGGAGCCAAACAGAAGCGATTTGAGTGAGGAATGCCCGATGCCGAACAAACCCCGCATCCCAGGTCCCAGCAATGCGTCATGAGAGATGCACATCGAGAGGAATTCTTCAAATATTAACCGAAACAGAAGTGTGATACAAATTGTAGCCGCCGTAGCCGGCAGTGCTACGTGTGGCTAAATTTAAAACTAATTAGTTGGATGTTAGCATTCAGCAACGCATGATGTGTCTTAATTTGAGCACGCGTGAACTCTCGTCCATGAAGGAATGAAACTTTTGACACAACCGGTCAAATACCTACATTTTAACCTCTCTTGCTCTTAATGTCACCCCGTCTTAGGTGATATGTTTTTAGGAATTGTCTCCGTCAAATGTTTGGGTCTCATTCAATTGAATTATTTAGTGGCCCATCCGAAAGTGTTGGCTCGTGTGATGGCGAAAGCGTGTAAGGGTAGGCAACTGTTGAAAATTACACACCGGCTTGGATTTTGATTAAAGGCCGCGCGACGGCAAGATGATGCTTTAAAGACACCGACTGAAGTGTGTTGATTCGAAGCAATTTCATTGTATGTCGGACGTAACCTTAAATTTCGAGAATAAATTGCGGCTCACTTTTTTTCCGACGGAAGAGGGTTTGGTGTTGTTTTAAGCCACAGCGCATCATCATGGTATATAGAAAGCCGATGCCACCTGCTCAGGTAACGCGTGTTGAAATTAGCCGAAATTCATATATTTACTGCGCACAATTGTACATAAGCAGTCTTTAAGCGTTTACTTTCACATCAGTGGTGGAGTGGGTAGAATACAAAATGGCGGACGTCAGGACGTCAGGAAGAAAACGCGCAGCGAGGCGGAAAAGGCCCAAGCTGTAAACTACGCATGAAATGTGAGGGGAAATATTTAAGAAGACGGGTGAGGAGTGATAGATGATGCCAGATTTCAGAATCAGGAAATTTAAAAACGCTAGTTCAGTGGTTCCCAACCTTTTTATAGTCGTGACCCTTCTTCCCAATCGAAAATAAAACACATATGAACATCATATGAAGAGCTCTTTTTATGAAAATGAAGTAATTAGCTGTTTTCACATGAGAAATTAACCTTGAAAATTTATTTCGTCGCAGGTAAGCATTATTATTCCATTAAAATCTTTCTAATATACACTCTACAGCACTTTATATAATTAATACCCCTAGGGAATAATCATCCTCATCATGCTATCTTCTCCCAAAAGAAACTATCAACTATCATGTTAAGAATGTTAAGAATTATAATAGTTTTAATTTTTAAAGGTAATAATTAAATAAGAAATGAAAGCTTATACCAATTCCAGAAGCAGTACTAAAACACTGATGTTCACTCATGGAATGATGGAAGCAAAACATCAACGTCTATCGAGGAAAGGTCTAGAGTCTAGACAAAGTTATAGCCCACTCATCATAGAATCATATAGGTTATATATATAATGGTCTGGTGGACATTTTCTTATCGCCTCGTATGTCTCTCAACAATTTAAATAGGTTTCCCAAAACTCTAAAACGATTTAGGACTGACTAGCTGAGAGCTGAGTTGAAGTCAACTCGACTATGACTTGTGAGTGGTGAGCCTCAGAACCTCCTGAATCCTGAATAATTTCTGTCATCTAGCTTCTAACTTCTAAGTCATCGTGATGTACATTGCTTAGTGGGCTCGAACCGTAAGCGACATTTAATATGACCATATATTTTCGGTTTATAATTGTTTCAGTCGTAAACGGTCACATGCTGGCATGGCAGCATAGAGCGGACTCTTTTGGGCAATCGAAACGACTTCTTGAGTTGCTCGTTGCTAGCAGACCAATGATCATTATGCCCTTATATTGGGTTGCCCCTGTGCGGTAGTACGTGGACGATATGGTGAACCGGCTAGCCGGTAGCCAAAAAAGTCGTAACTAATTTTATGCCCGCATTATTAAGCCATTTCGTGTTGAGTTGGTGTGACGTCGGCGACGGCTGCACCCAAATTAGATGTAGGCCTCATCGAGACAATCGTCAGCATTCTAAGTATTCCAACAGAAGCCAAAGCAATATATTCTAACATATAACCTAATATAACCTTAAACTTTTCATTTTGCAAACAATTTCATCCTATATATATACGCCAATCTTTAATGGTAAAATTAATAATCATATCCAAACATCATTATAGCATTCCATCCCTATCCCAATCCCAATTCCCAAAGTCCAACTTATTATATAAGATATTGGATAATGAGGGATGTAACCAAACCTTACACAACTTAACCCAACCATATGTTTTGCCGATCTTATAGGTACACATTTCACATAACGAAGTCGTTAGCAACAACTCCAATCGATACTCCTATACCGGCTGCAAGTCTTGGTTTACTTCCAAATTTTGTGTGGTATCGATTTCTCGACCCTCCAATATTCGCATCGGATTACAATTATACTACACATCAACCACTCTCAACTATTTTATCCTGCACGTTCATCCAAATTGAGTTGAAATTAAATTGAAGCAAACTCCATTTCAAATTTCAATAACTGTACATATTCGATAAATGATATTAAAGAAGAAACTGAGGTATTGAGGAGGAAATCACCGATTACACTAACAACTTCATATCGTTAAAGTTACCACAGTTACAACTTACAAGTCTCATAAGTTCATAACTATATAACGTTACAGTCGATTTTGATTTTAATTTTAATCACTCATCTCATTTTTTTCTTTCTTTAGCTGTGTGCAAGCCGTCGTATAATTTCTCTCAAGTCGCGATTGAAATTGCTCTCCGCTGTAGGTAGCACGATGTGCGGTGTGTGCACGGTGTATTTATTTAATGAAATACTGACCGTTGAAGAGGCCTGGACCAATTTCGCGATAGCAATTATTATCTTATTATCCGACGATATATCGGGGTAATCATTGTAATTATGCTAATTGTTATTATATGCGAGTTGCGAGCGGTGTGCGTTGCACATCAGTGCAGTTTAAACTTGATATTGTATTCGTATTTACAGAGTTGCCATTTAGGCATTCCTATATACTTGAGTTTTATCAAAAATATATGAGAAATGATGTTTAATTTGAATGAATGCGAATTATAATTCGTATACGAAAAAAAACCGTTAAGGGAGTCGACTCGACTCTCGATACTGTTTTCTGCTATTATTTTAGGAAGAATAAAAAAATTGAAGAAAGTAAGTCTACGTAACATTCATGTATTTATGCTGGGTAAGAAGTTTTTGATGGGAATATCATGTCATATTTGGCTTTAGTAACAATTTTTAGTTGATCGAGTGGAAAGAGCGGAGCGAGCGTCCAAATATTGGATGATCTATTTCTAGACATTGGCAATATCTACAAATGTATATGATATATCAAAAGATAGCTCTTGGTCTGTAGTTTTGCACAAAACTATATAAAAATGTATTACTTCAATATATTTAATGATAATTTAATGTAACCGCAGAACTTCTACTCGACAGAACATGTGTTGCTCTATACAATGCCCTTTAAATAAATAAGATCGGTTAAATACTCTGGACTTAAACGGCTCTTATGGAGAATTTAGATGTTTAGACGACAACCTTAAATACATATAATGTCATGTGTTTCCAACTATTTTTGTTTCCTTCCACATTTGTGGTTTGGTAGTACTACCTGCATGAAAATAAGCATTCTGGGCGGAACTTTGCCTTCTTATCAGCGGAATCAGTCGAGGAGTTGGGCACTTATGTTCTTTCCCCCTACATATTGATGCTCTGCCACCATAAGGCATACGCGGCAACAAGGCACAACATGGCGGCGCGCAGTGCGTCGCGTCGGCAAAGTATCAAAACGATCAAATTAAGTTAAGCAGGCAAGTAGCCAAGTAGCAAAGCAATCGCCATCCTCATTCGATGTTTGCTTTCAAGCGTGCCGCCCAATTTTTTTCTCCTCCACATAACCACACATAACTTTCCATTTGCAACGCCGGCCGTCATAACCATAAATTTACGTTGATAAACCTTTATCAGTCATCAGTTATCGGGGTAGGGAGTAGGCAGTCGGGGAGCCATAAAATGTATATAAACGCTTCCGTAAACAAACATCAAACATTTAAAAGCGTTAAAGCCCGAAAATCATTAATTCACAAAATATGACAAACGCTCTCAAAACAGCAACTTTTTTTTTCTTTCAAAGTTTCAAGTTTCAACAACAACGTTAAACTCTTATAGTAACGTTAGCAATGGCTAAGTAAAGAACCATGAATCTCATTAATATGATAATTAAACAACATTGCTATTAATCAATTAATTTCTCGTTTAGTGTTGAATTAATGATGCAAACATGTTTAAACTGTTTGGGCTTTTTATATTACTCTTGATGATTGGTGATTTTACGATTTCACATGAATACATAAGAACATATACTTATTAAATTTTTCTTTTGATTAATAACACATCACATGACATGAATTTAACATAACTACAAACACACACGCTTTTTTCGCAATGTTGTGGTTTAATTATCGTCATTGATTTATTATTTGTTGTCTCTCTCGATTTCTAGTTTACTTTGCGATTTGCTAATTACCTTGAAGGTAGGTATATCTATATGTATAGGCATTATAATTTATTCACAGTTATTATTTAAATTTAAACGAAATCGTAAATATTAATAGCTCGCCTCTGTAATAAATATAAATGCAAGTGGATTATACAAGTGAATGTAAGTAGGTACTTTGACAAATGTGAAAGAGTGTATATGTTACCATTCAATCATGGAACTCTGTTATTCTATGAAATAACTGGTTATTTCACAAAATAACAGTAGTTAATAACAGTAGTTAAAGTATAAAATAGAAATTCTATTCTATGCATTAACTAGTTATTCTGTATAATACCTTGTTATTCTGTAAACTAACTAAGCTGCTCAAGATAAAGTGTAAAATAGTATAGTAAAAACATA
>JARJDQ010028247.1:0-15609 GCA_030264215.1 Geostiba sp. GC000077
GTCGTTTTCTCAGTTGATGACTCTTAAGGAAGATATTTGGGTAGGTTAGGTTAGGTAAACGTGTACATTTCCCCAACTTTCTACATCTCTCGTAAAATCTATATCTACACGTAGTACCACTTTTTTTGACGTTGAACATAGCAAGACTGACGTTTTCAACGCGAATCTGGGTAACACGCCCGCGATGTAAAAACATTAAACATAGCAGGCTGATGTGGCGGAGCGATCATTATGTTTTCTCCATTGTGTCCGCGTGTAAACCATTGTGCGAATGGAGTGGCCGGATGAAGTTGTCCTCGTCGCTTTATATCTTAAACTCGCTCGCTTGCGCTCGCTCGTTATCGCTAAACGCTCGCACGCTGAAAACAACATCATCTCGCCACTCGATACGTAAAATACTAGTTCATTCGGTCGTTCAATGTGAAATTAAACATGTTTGTTATTAATTGAAGATATGTCGCCGACGCCTCCAAGCCAACTCGCACAGCAGGTGAACGCCGGCTATGAGATTCCAGCGCGTCTGCGCACCCTGCACAACCTGGTGATACAGTACGCGTCGCAGGGACGCTATGAGGTCGCTGTACCGCTCTGCAAGCAGGCGCTGGAGGATCTGGAGAAGACCAGCGGGCATGATCATCCGGACGTCGCCACCATGCTGAACATCCTCGCGCTGGTGTACCGCGATCAGAACAAGTACAAGGAGGCGGCGAATCTGCTGAACGATGCACTCGCCATTCGGGAGAAGACGCTGGGCGAGAATCATCCGGCTGTTGCGGCGACTCTCAACAATTTGGCGGTGCTGTACGGCAAACGCGGCAAGTACAAGGAGGCGGAGCCGCTGTGCAAGCGCGCGCTGGAGATCCGGGAGAAGGTCCTCGGCAGGGAGCATCCGGACGTCGCCAAACAGTTGAACAATCTTGCACTGTTGTGTCAAAATCAGGTATAATTCACACAAGCACCACAACCTAACCTCAACAATAGAATTTTCCAAAACCTTGTCAAAGCGAAATTCAAGATGGACACCGTTAGGCAAACTTAAAAATTGGAACGGTTATGTCAGCTGGCCACGGCGGCCAGCTAGCAAACTGGCGTGAATTAATCACAAAGCACGTAAAATCGGGTTTAGTATTTTCGTGATCAATATTCATGGATTGGCAGAACTTGGTGTCAATTTACCATAGTACGAAAAGTACGAGCGATCTGTGGCACTTTGTATATGTATGATTTCTTCATGTTTGCCCTACGGAGTCCATCTTGAATTCTTGTTTTTGGTTGGGGGAACCAGATGTTTTGGAGAACTCTATTTTTATTTTGTTTTGTTTTAAACTTTTTTTTTTTACATAAAACACAGGGAAAATACGAAGAAGTCGAGCGATATTATCAACGCGCGCTGGAGATCTACGAACAGCGACTGGGGCCGGATGATGCCAACGTGGCGAAGACGAAAAACAACCTCGCATCGTGCTACCTGAAGCAGAGCAAATACCGCGAGGCGGAAGTGCTATATAAGCAGATCCTCAACAGGGCGCACGAGCGCGAATTCGGGACGATTGACGGTAAGCGACCATCTCCATCCTCCAACTTCAACAAGTAATCTTAAGTGTCTATCGGCGTGTACAAAAGCAGTATTTTAAACATTGCATGTTACTTTTATCTATAGTTTTATAAACTAAGTATTTGATTAGCTAGACCTGGGGAGAAACGTTGGTACAATATGAATTCAAATGTGCAAGATGCAAAACGTTAAAAGTTTAAAGTTGAAAAGGTGTTTGTAAGCTGTAAAGTTCCTCGATTATTTTGCATGGTTTTTATGGTTTTGTTGTTATTTGTAATCATGTTCCAATGATATCCATTTTTCACGTTTGGCAGAAACACGCAGCTTTTTTTCTGTTTACTGTCCAAACTTCAAGCGTGCTAAAGCTAAAAGTACGGATGTTATGGAAGTTAATGATGCCATCTGAAGCGTATTGTCAATGCTGACGAGTACTGCTTCTTGAATAGTTGTGTTCTGTGTGTGTGTGCAATTAAATAAACGCAATATTTGTTGTTGGGCATGTTCAATTGCTAGTGTTTTTGATTTTATTTTCAATACATCAATCTGACGTCATTGTAGGTTAGAGTCGTGGGTGATAAACAAATTAGGACTTGCCATTTGAGCGTTTTGGAGATGTTTGTGTCACTTTAATGGGTAGGAAGAAAATGTGGCAAGCAAACGTTTGGTAAATCAACGTTTGTTTTCTTCCACGACTCTAACCTCAATATCACGTGATTAGATTGATCTATGTATCTTAATCCTGTTTTTTTTTCTGTACAAAAAGTTCCTTTGATAAAAACACTAGCAACACAACGTGCCCGTATGCGTATGGCGTTTTATCTCGGCGTTTTTCTGTTTTGTGTGACCCTCGAAGGTGACAACAAGCCGATCTGGCAGGTGGCTGAAGAGCGCGAGGAGAACAAGGCACGTAATCGTGAAAACGCCCCGTACGGGGAGTATGGCGGCTGGCACAAGGCCGCTAAGGTGGACTCGCCCACCGTGACGACGACCCTCAAGAACCTGGGCGCGCTCTACCGCCGCCAGGGCAAGTACGAGGCGGCCGAGACGCTGGAGGACTGCGCACTGCGCTCGCGCAAAGAGGTACGTTTCATTCCTTCCTCCTCCGCAGTTTTATCCTTGACGTCAACTCTCTCACTGCCTTTTTAACATATCTGCAACAGTTACAACATATCACGAGTTTTTGGCAAATCTGTGCTGGTGTTGATTGATTCTGCGATTTGCGATTTCATGTGCTAACAAGATCGAAGCTCACTTCCGTTTATGCTCTCTTCCTATGCTAATGCTTTGTTATTAACATTAACCGATTTGTTCGTTTATTCCTTTTGTTTTGACGCTACGCTACTCGCAGCATGTGCAACAAGTAAGTTTTACCCATTCTCACCACGTCTGCTTATTGGTAGAGAGCATTTTATTTCCATATATTACTTGCTTTTCATTATGATTGTGATGATTATGCAGGCGGATGTGATACTATGTTAACTTGATCGTTTCTAGGCGTTAGATATTGTGAAACAGTCGCGCATGGCGGCATTTATCGGCTCGGGCAGGAAGCCCAGCTCGGCGAAGGAGCGCACGTCGCGACGAGGCTCGCGAGAATCTCTAGACATGTCTTTCGATACCGACGAGGTAAGTCCAGCCCAAAATACTAGCGCGAATCTAGGCGAAGCATTTATCAACTCTAGTCGGCCATTTTGTGATGATAAACACATTTATTTAATTTTTTAAATGTTTTGCTTCATTAGAATTTCATTTTTGCAGTTTTATGTTTTCATAGCACTGTACTGTATACCGGGTGTCCCAAGTTAAATTAGAACCTTTGTTTTGTATAGAAATACTGTGAATAAAAAGAAACTATGTTAATAAAAGTTGTGTAGAATTGAGAGACGCACAACTTAAAATTATTTGCAACTATACTAGGTGCTACACAAAGCAGATATTACAAAAAATAACATTTTCTTAAATGGAAATATTTCAAGTTTTATTTAAAAAAATGACAATATCATCTTTAAAACTAAAAGAGTAAAATGAATATGGTTTAGTGCAATTTGTTCACCGAGTGTGAATAAATCGGAAGGCATGCAATCGTCATTTTTTAGCACCCAGTATAATTGAAAATAATTTTAAGTTGTGCGCCTCTCAATTCCACACAACTTTTATTAACATAGTTTTTTTTTATTCTATACAAAACCTAGGTTTGAATTTAACTTGGGACACCTGGTATTATTATTATTTTTTGGTTATTGTTTCGATTTGTCCTATCTCGATGTCTCTTTTGTCTCTGACAACGTCCTCATTTTCGGCAGAGCAATACGTCCCGATCGCTGGACGGCGAAAAGACGGCGGGCCTCAAAACGAAACTGTTTAATGCCCTCGGCATCCACTCACCTACGCCCAACAAACCCGGCTCTTAAGCGTTTACAATCACTAGTTTCCAACACCACACAAACACCACACACACACACACGACACGCAACATGCAAAGTGAATCAGGCGATGGAGAGCGACCCGAGCGACCCTTTCAGAGTATTAGAAAGATGTACTCTTTCGTTACTTTAATATTTTTTAAAAACTTTTTAATCGACACTAATCAAAAGGAGAAGTAGTCAACAGGTGTCTTTAGTCTTTATTACGTTTTTGAGTTAGCCTGCGTCAACTCTTGTATTTTAACCACCAATGTTTCGTTTCCTTGTGATCATTACTGTATATTTTATTAGTTTTATATTATTTTACTCGGTACATTATTTCGCTATCGATTTGCATCATTACACGAAACGCTACATAATGGCGCGTAGAAAAACGACATGATCGATATCAACATTTGGATCGAACAAATTCTCCAACGTTATTTTGTGCTTACATTCCATTTCAACATTAGAGACACAAAACGAACGTAACACTGCTTTAAAAATCATTCAGGGGATCAGGGCGGTTCATAATGAAGAAGCATCGATCGAAAAAACGCAACAAAAATCATTATCTACTTATCTAACTACTTCCGTCAATATTAGTGCAATTACAAAAGCGTAATGGTTAGTGCTTCCTAAATTTTTGCAAATTGTACGCATTACATATGTATTTATAATACAATACAAGAAACACTAAGCGACTAAGCATTAAACATTAACGAATATCTTTCGCCTTAAGCAAGTGATTGATGATGATGATGATTAGTATTTTGTTCTTGTTACTACTTAATCCTAACAAGTTCTTGATATTGTCAGAAAGTTTTATGATGCGTTTTAACAATACCTTGTTACATTACTCCCATTACTGGAAAGCCGAACTTTAACTATGCTTTTAAAATAGGATAATATACCTATTTGATGCATGCATAACTTTTTTACAGTCAACAGGACAATATTACTGATATGATCTGATATCTTACACAACTTACACCAAGACACCCCCACATATTTGTTATTTAAATATTATTTATATCTCTATTGATAAAAATGAAAAGAAACCGAAATAAAAATGCTATTGTTTACTATAAATATGTAACCGGCATTGTTGAGAGTCCCAGAATCCCTTCTTCAACAAAATGAATGTTTCGTATCTAACGATCTTTTTGTTGTAATACTTATTTTGGTTATTTATTTAGTTAGATGTGTTTTTTTTTAAATTTTGTTGTTTTATTTACTATGTTACTATGTATTTCGTTGTTTTATGCTTTATGTTGTTGGGTGACTTGTACATAACAAATTGGAGTTGATAAATTGCTAATCCATTAATTAACGAAATTTCAACTAACATTGATAAACCATGTGAGTGTGTTCGTTTTTCAATTGTGGGAGCACGTTTGGTTCATCAAGATATGT
Source organism: Geostiba sp. GC000077 (assembly GCA_030264215.1). Taxonomy (NCBI): domain Eukaryota; kingdom Metazoa; phylum Arthropoda; class Insecta; order Coleoptera; family Staphylinidae; genus Geostiba; species Geostiba sp. GC000077. The sequence goes on from JARJDQ010028247.1 coordinate 5,374, forward strand.
ACTTGTATTTCACTTTACTTTCTCTTTACTTGCATTACAATTAACTAGCTCTTTATATCTTTTCTGTTTCTGCGCTCTGATGATGATGGTGGGCGGCAGAATGAGGGAAGGAAAGCTCGCATGTAAGCGGTTGTGACGCCCCCGTGAGCACAACGACCAATTAACGTTTTCCTATTTGTTCATAAGTTCATAGACATATGACACTGCACCCACTAATTGGGCATTGGGCAAACTATACGAACTGCGATGGCTACGATTGCGATAACAAGCTTTTGGTTTGCGCTCGGTGATCTTGCAATATTTGTGATTCCACTAACAATCGTATCAAGTACCAACACTAATCAAACTGTCACTCCTAACCTTACAATTATTTTAGAACATTAGAACTCGTTTGCAATGCGAAATCTTTGTGCGCAGCAATCAGCAATTAATCGTGGGCTTTAACTTTACATTTGACTTGAGGAGTTGTGACCATTGAAGTTCACTCCAATCACATTACACTTGTAGTGAGACTAACGAATCTAATGATCATGCTTGAACGCTTGGGTTTGGGTTGATTTCAAGTTTTCATCAATAAGATTTGAAGCGAATTAAACAATAAATATGAGTCTTGTAATTTTCTATCCGCTTTCCACAACCTTTGTATTTGTATTGCTTTGCAGGAGAATTGGATCGATGTGATGCTTTATATCTTATTCCGAATGATTTTTTATGAATAAAGAAACTGGTGTTCTTTTTTATTCCTTTGGCTTTGGCATTACAATTTTCGCGAGTAACCACGAGTTATGCATTCTTGCACAATGTGACTATGTGAGGCAATGACTCATTTTGTTTGTGAACGAAAAGTGGGAGCTATGGTGGGAGCATATGCCGGGCGACGGTTTCATGTTAGTACTGCTAGACGCTGCTAACTGCTATAGTTATTGATTGCTATTGCTATTGGTTGTTAGTCCATCGTCAGTCCTCCTGCTGACTACTCATCCGATCGTCAGTCGGTGATTGGCTTCAGAGGCGTGAGCACTGAGTAAGTATTTTGAATAGAACAACAATCTGTTGGACAGTGTGTATACATACGGTATAATTCCATTGTAGTTGTGATTGTCCGTTGATAGCACTAAGTCTGATACAATATACATACACATCAACATACGTGCAACCTTACAACACAACACAATTTGCGCTAATTACATTATCGTCGAAGCATTTAATCGCGATTTAGTGCAGTTTTTGAAATATAACCTCAAGATAAGATACGAGTGGCATGTCGTGTTCATAGCGACATAGCGGTTCATAGCGTTCATAGATTCATTGAAAATGACATAATAAGTAAATGAGAATTTGCCATTTTAAAATTTATAGATTCCATTTCACACAACATGGCGGCCTTGATTGAGGAGTTCAACGACCTTTGTGGGAGCACCATCCAGGAACACAAGATAAACTTCTCTTTCTACGTGAACAAGCTGAAAACGCTTGACGACACTGAGAGGCTAAACATTCTGAATAATTTGCGTGCCGAGCATCGTCAAGAAGAAATTTTCCTCACTTCACTCCTCCTAAAGTTTAATCAGAAGACTAAAATCAAGGAGCTCGTGCTTCAAGGCAATCGCCATTTGAATCGCATTGTTGCCAACCACAAGCCTTTTGTCTTCAGAGATGAGCCCATCAGCTATTTCATGAATGAATTGTTTCCTAACGTTTCCTACGTTGTGCGGACTAGCTGCTTGAACAAAATGGCAAAAATAATAAACCGAGATGATGTTGGAGAAGAATTCTTCAAGCAAGTCCTGGAAAGGTATGGCATTAACACTGCACAGATTATGCTGCCGGTTTGCAATGAGGCGTTCATCAAGGAAGTCCTGACGCAGAATCGTGTGGTTTTAAGAGAGCGTCAGCTTATCACGCTGCATCAACGCTTCGGTGCTGAGTTTCTGGAGTTCTACTATATTGAATGCTGCAAGTATGGTATGTCCAATCATTTTGCTCAACAGGCCTGCTTTGCAAGGTACTTGTCCACCAAGGATATTACGACTTTCTGCCAGTTGCTAAAATATGGCAAGCCGAAGATCGGAAGGAAAGGATTTTTGAACTTTCTGGGGGTTAATAAGGACGATCTGTTGAAGGAACCGACCAAGTATTCTACTTTTATCAAGCTGGATATCCTATATAGAGAGCTTACAAAGGACGAGTACAGAATGTACTTACTGAACACACTACCTAAGAGTGTTGTGGACTTTAATGTATTTGATATTCCTTGCCTGCCTGATCTAAAGCTTCTTCCCATCAAATACCGTGGAATTACCTTGGAAAGTATTTTCAAGGAAAAATACGGGTGTGAATTCCACTCAAAGTACTCCAGTCCTGGTAAGCAACACCATAACGTTATGGAATTGAAGGATATGCTAGCCCTGGAGGATATGCAAAAATTTCATTTGAGTGACGACGATATGTTGGAGTATTTGCCACCGTCCAAGGCCTTCCCATTGATTAAAGAGCGCATTAACTTAACCTCGGATATTACCAATCGAACCGAACTCTTGATGAGGTTATTTCGCTGCGCTAAGAACAACAATGACGAAGCAGCCCTCGTGGAGGCCTTGAAGTACCTGAATCACCGACACAAAAACGAACAGTCCTCCATCCGCGAGGACGTCTTCAATTACATGCGTCAAAAGTACAAAATGGAGACACTCAGCGCTGACATTTGGGAATGCCTGCATGAGATAATTCTCACCGAGATGATGCTGACGCACCACTTCACCCTGCGGGATATGCTTCAGGATGAGATGCATTACAAATTCATCAACGGAATGGACTTTACACCGGAGTTCAGGAAGTGGGTGAAGCAAGTTGGGCCCTATTATTACTCGCTGACGTCAGAGAATAAGGATCTCAACAAGTGGATGTTGCTGCATTTGCCTGAGTACTGCAAGGAGCTGTTTTCTACTGAGGACGGCCAGAAGACCTGGCCCAGAGGATTTCTAAGTCTTTTGCAGAGCTGGAACGGCGATAATCCGAAAGATCAGATTTCCTTCTTCAAATACCCTGACGTTATTGACCTCTGTCTGAAGCACGATGAATCGTTTGAATACGATAATTTGTTTGGAACTTCTATAGTGGTGTTTCCACCGCAGGATGAAAAGGAACGCGAGCTTCGGGACGGCCTGATTGAGAATCATTTCGACAAGATGGCACATTGTAGTAATTTTTGGCCGTGGTTGCTGAAGAATCGCGTCGAAGTCGTTGAGAAGCAAATTGATCTCTTCTTCAAGAAGATATACAGTCCTAACCACGTCAGATGGTTCATGAGTGAACTGAATAAGATGCACTACACTTCACTGCCAGCTACCGTCCGCGCAAAGGCGTTGAAGTTGGTGAACGAGTCCGTAGACTCCATCGAAAAGAAGGAGGAAGATAACCCCGTCACTAGCTCCCAAAGACAACTTGCCTTACATATGCTGTCCTACCAAAAGGATTTTATGCAGATTATTGATAACGATCGGTTCTATCCCTCTGGTGAGGCTGAGGTGGACGTCTTTGACGAGTCCTTTAAAGAGACGTTTAACTTGCGGGAACAGGTCGTTGAATGCTTGAAAAACCGTCCTTGTTCCCAAGAGGTTATGTCAATGTTGCTGCGATTTTGCTTCAAGGATTACAAGGCTGCTGTATCTGTCCTGAATAATGTTTTGTACAATCTACCTGAGAAGGACTTGGTGCAACCGTTGCAGATCCTACAGGGTCGATCTCTCTCAGTCCGCAAACGTGCGTTGTCCTTGGCTACGACATTGGGAACTGCGCAGACCAGCTGTGATGCTTTGCAGTACGCTGGCGAGAATAAAAAGAACAAATCACTACTAAAGTTTGTCTTTAATCGCACTTTCAAAAACTTCCGCTTTGTTGGCAATCAGCGGTCCTGGGAGTTGCTTATGTCACACTTTACGTTTGTGTTTGAGAACGATCTCGAGACATGTAATATGGTACTACAGTTCAAATTAATTCCCCTGTCTTACCTACCGCAGTACGTTGAGAAAGTCTGGAATCACATTGGTAAGTCAGGGGAGAACCATCACAACACTGTGATGAATGCGCTTAATCCTGAAACAATGGCTATGCTAACGGATGAACTGTGCGATGATATCATTCACTATACCCTAACGCACTCGAAGGATCAGATGTCAAAATCGGACGTGGACTTCATCTATTCTTATTTGCTCTCTAGCGTTGAGAAAATTGACCACCGTTTCGATCTGGTTGCAAGTAACGCCCGTATTGTTGCTGATGAGAACTCCCAGCTGGACTTTAAGGAGTTCAACAAGAAGTCGAGTAACATTAGCTTCTTGTACAATGATCTCTGCGAGCGTCTCATGACGAACGATGAAGCTGCCGAATCGGCAATCCATCGCACTGAGAAGAAGATGCTTCTGAATAAGCTAGCCGAAGCGTTCCCGAATCTACCTCTTCCTTACAATCGCCTGGATTACCAACTGCAAATTGAAGTATGCAGATGTTATCTTGATGACGTTGCTTTAATACCAGGATTAATAATTAAAATGCAAAAGGATGTTTTGTATGAGCATGGGGAGATGATGATGGACTATTTCAACGAGTTTGCTGCGTCTCAAGTGAATTTGCTGGTTGAGGATGATGAGGACAGGTTGATGTTCGTGCAGAAACTGTTGGAAGCCGATAATTCGTCCTCGATTAAGTTATTGGCCATTAGACTGATGCCACGTGAGTATCCGATTAGCGAAGCGTGTGCTTTGCACTTCAGAAAGTTGCTTGAGAAGATTGAGGCGGACTCTGCACCGATTGTATCCCTCTATTTGAATCGATTCTTGAAGAATTTGTATTTGAATATTTAAATCGCGCACAGTTTGTGTTCATAACTCATACAGTATTTGCTAATTGCAATTTGCAATGCTAAACAGTGAGATGTTGTTCTGTTTGTTATTTCTTTAAATAATAAAATAATGTTTTGTATTATTTTACCTTTGAAATAAATATTTTGAAATGTTTGTTGATCGAGTTTCCAGAAATTTCCAGTAATTTTTTAGAACTTTGGAACTGACGGTGATGAATGCTCGACATTCTATTTTCTTACATATGGCTACCAATTTTCTGATTTTGGCAAATATTTTTGTAGGTCGAAAAGCAAAAAATCTTAAGAAGCGAATTCCTTTATTATCTATTATCGTGTGTTGTCTTTCTGTGAGGGTGGCAATCAATGGAAAGAATAAAAACTCTGAAACGACCTATAAAACAAGACGTTTCGTTTATTAACGAATATCTACACGATTGTTAGCCGTACGCGTTTCTATCAAGGAATCTATTGATCGATGACACTGCCGGAGAATTGCATATAAATGAAAAATGATCCTAAAATCATTCTAATATACATCTCTTATTCCGAATGGAATTTTCATTTTTTTTAAACTCGACTCATTAATAGAATATTCGCGAGTCTCGCATTCTTGCGCAATATTGATTCAAATCGTGAGCACTGGTGAGGCGATGACTCATTTTGTTTGCCCACGAAATGAATAGTGTAAGTGGGAGAGCGTGTTTTCTAGTTTTTATGCGCCGCATCCGCCGGTTTCGTGCTACGCTCACAACACAACTACACAACTAATGCTCACAACAATTCACAACCTTGGGATTTGGGATATTGGATATTCGGAGTCTAGTCATTGTCAGCCCTCAGTCGGCAGTTGGTTTCGGACCTTCAGAGGCGTCAGTACTGAGTAAGTATTTTAGATTGTACTAAACTCAGCGTTAATTACAGTAATATCGTCCAAACATTTTAATCGCAACAATTTGTGCGCGGTTTGCAATCTAACCTCATTGTTGGGCGGTGTTTCTAGCAACCTTGAATTTTAAACAATAATATTGTGTGAGATATACTTGTTATCTGTCCAAGCGTAGGTCGTAGGTGTATACTCCAAAAATAATCAATACTTGCAATGTGCCATCTATTCTATGTGTTCATGGAATGATTATTTATAATCAATTTAATTTCATTTGTTTTTAAATTTTTAGATTGAATTTTACACAAAATGGCGGCTCTAATTCAAGAGTTCAACGACCTTGGTGGGAAGACCATCCAAGAACACAAGAGAAACTTCTGTCTGTACATGAACAAGCTGAAAACGCTTGATGACACTGAGAGGCTAAAGATTCTGAATAATTTGCGCGCCGAGCATCGTCAAGAAGAAATTTTCCTCACCACACTCCTCCTAAAGTTTAATCAGAAGACTAAAATCAAGGAGCTCGTGCTTCAAGGCGATCGCCATTTGAATCGCATTATTGCCAACCACAAGCCATTTGTCTTCAGAGATGAGCCCATCAGCTATTTCATGAAGGAATTGTTTCCTAACGTTTCCTACGTTGTGCGGAACAGGTGCTTGAACAAAATGGCAAAGATAATAAACAGAGATGATGTTGGAGCAGACTTCTTCAAGCAAGTCCTGGAAAGGTATGGCATTAAGACTGCACAGATTATGCTGCCGGTTTGCAATGAGGCGTTCATCAAGGAAGTCCTGACTCACTATCGTGTGGTTTTGGGAGAGCGTCAGCTTATCATTCTGTATCAACGCTTCGGTGCTGAGTTTCTGAAGTTCTACTACATTGAATGCTGCAAATATGGTATGTCCAATCAGTTTGCTGATCAGCCCTGCTTGGCAAGGTACTTATCCACCAAGGATATTACGACTTTCTGCCAGTTGCTTAAATATGGCACGCCTAAGATCGGAAAGAAAGGATTTTTGAACTTTCTGAGGGTTAAGAAAGACGATGTGCTGAACGACCCGACAAAGTATTCTTCTTTCATCAAGCTGAAAATCCTCTACAGAGTGCTTACAAAGGACGAATATAGAGTGTACGTTCTGAACAAACTACCTAAGAAGGTAGACAACTTTGGTGTACATGATATCACTGCTGATCTGAAGTGTCTTCACATCAAATATCGTGGAAGTACTTTGGAAAGTATTTTCAAGGAAAAATACGGGTTTGAAATCCACTCAAAGTACTCCAGCAAGGATAATCCTGACTATAACATTAATCAATTGAAGTATTTGTTATCCTTGGAGGATATGCTAAAGTTTACCATGAGTGATGACGAGCAGCTGGAGTATTTGCCACCGTCCAATGCCTTTCCGTTGATTAAAGAGCGCATCAACTTAACCTCGGATATGAACCAGCGATGCGAACTTGTGATGAGGCTGTTCCGCTGCGCGAAGAACAACAATGACGAGGCAGCGCTCGTCGAGGCCTTGAAGTACCTGATTCAACGACACAAAAACGAACAGTCCTCCATCCGCGAGGACGTCTTCAGTTACATGCGCGAAAAGTACCAAATGGAAAAGCTTGGCGCTGACACGTGGGAATGCCTACATGAGCTGATTCTTACCGAGCAGATGCTGTCGCAGTACCCTGTCTCCATGAGGGAGATGCTTGAAGACGAGATTCTTTACAAATTCATCAACGGAATGGACTTTACACCGGAGTTTAGGAAGTGGGTGAAGAACAATGGGCGTTATTATATTCCGATGCCGTCGAAGAATAAGGATCTTCAGAAGTGGGTATTGGCACATTTGCCGGATTACTGCATAGAGCTGCTTTCCACTGAGGACGGGGAGAAACACTGGCCCAGATCGTTTGTGAGTCTTTTAGATACCTGGAACACGCAGAATCCGAAAGATCAGATTTCCTTCTTCAAATACCCTGATGTGATTGCCCTTTGCTTGAAGCACGATGAAGCTTTTCAATATGATAATACGTTTGGAACTTCAGTCTTGGTGTTCCCACCGCAGAATGAAACGGAGCGCAAGCTTAGGGATGATCTGATTGAAAATCACCTCGGCAAATTTGCAAATAGTGAAAAGTTATGGAGGTGGTTGCTGAAGAATCAAGTCAATGTCGTTGAGAAGCAGATTGATCATTTCTTCGAGAAGATGTACAGTCATTACCACGTCAGAAAGTTCATGAGTGCACTGAATAGGATGCACTACACTTCACTGCCAGCTACCGTCCGCGCAAAGGCGTTGAAATTGTTGAACGATTCCGTTGCCTCGATCGAAAAGAAGGAGGAAGATAACCCCGTCACTAGCTCCCAAAGACAACTTGCGTTAAATATGCTGTCCTACCAAAGGGATTTTATGCAGATTATTGATAACGATCGGTTTTATCCCTCCGGCGAGGCTGAGGTGGACGTCTTTGATGAATCCTTTAAAGAAACGTTGAGTCTGCGGGAACAGGTCGTAGAATGCTTGAAAAACCGTCCATGTGCCCTAGAGGTTATGCCAATCTTGTTGCGCTTTTGCTTCAAGGATTACTTCAAGGCCGCTCTGCCCGTTCTAAATAATGTTTTGTACAATCTACCTGAGAAGGACTTGGTGCAGCCGTTGCAGATCCTGCAAGATCGATCTGTCTCAGTCCGCAAGCGTGCGTTGTTCTTTGCTACCACATTGGGAACTGCGAAGACCAGCTGCGATGCATTGCAATACGCTGGTGAGAATGAAAAGAACAAATCTCTTCAAAAGTTTGTCTTTAATCGCACATTCAAGAACTTCCGCTTTGTTTGCAATCAGCGGTCCTGGGAGTTGCTTATGACACACTTTAAATTTGTGTTTGAGAAGGATCTCGAGACACGTACTATGGCACTACAGTTCAAATTAATTCCCCGTTCTTACTTACCGCAGTATGTTGAGAAAGTCTGGAATCACATTGGTAAGTCATGGGAGAACCAGCACAACACTGTGATGAATGCGCTTAATCCTGAAACAATGGCTATGCTAACGGATGCACTATGTGATGATATCATTCACTATACCCTAACGCACTCGAAGGATCAGATGACAAGCTCGGACGTGGACTTCATCTATTCTTATTTGCTCTCTGGCGGTGAGAAAATTGATCACCGTTTCGATCTGGTTGCTAGTAACGCCCGTATTGTTGCTGATGAGAACTCCCAGCTGGACTTTAAGGAGTTCAACAAAAAGTCGAGAAACATTTGCTTCTTGTACAAAGATCTCTGCAGACGTCTCATGACGAACGATGAAGCTGATGAATCGGCAATCCATCGCACCGAGAAGAAGATGCTTGTGAATAAGCTAGCCGAAGCTTTCCCCAATCTACCTCTGCCTTACAATCACCTGGATTACCAACTGCAAATTGAAGTATGTAGATGTTATCTGGATGACGTTGCTAAAATACCAGGATTGATAATTGAAATGCAAAATGATGTTTTGCAAAAGCATGGGGAGATGATGCTGGACTATTTCAATGATTTTGCTGCATCTCAAGTGGATTTGCTCGCTAAGGGTGATGACGAGAGAATGAAGTTCGTACAGAAATTGTTGGAAGCCGATAATTCGTCCTCGGTTAAGTTATTGGCCATTAGACTGATGCCTACGGATTATTATCCGAATAGCGAAGCGTCTGTGCACTTCAGGAACTTGCTGGAGAAGATTGAGGCGGACTCTGCACCGATTGTATCCCTCTATTTGAATCGCTTCTTGAAGAATTTGTGTATGTGAATGATGCAATCGCACACGGCGCACAGATTGTGTTCCATAAAGTATTAACTATTTACAATGCTAAGCAGGGAGATGTTGATTATTTTTGTTAATTATATTATTGTGTGGAAACATAACTCTTGATCTCTTGAATATAGCACCTATGTCTGTCTGTATGTCACGCTGCTTTTAGGAGCTATGTTCGAGCGTTAAGGGTCCGTAATAACTCGGCGCAATGCAGTGCATTGCAACGCAGTGCAACGCAGTGCAATGCAAGCAAGTTGAAACACATGCTAGCAAAGTGCACTGGTTATAACTCACCACAATTCAGGGCAGTGCAACGCAAGTGAGTTATAACCGGTGTGCTTTGCTACCATGGGTTTGAATTTGTTTTGCATTTCATTGCGTTGCACTGCACTGCATTGCGGCAAGTTATGGCAAACCCTTTAGGTTTCCAACTCGTATATTGTATGTATAGTATTTACGTTTGAAATATAACTTTTGAAATGTTGTCTTTTTGATCAAAGTGTGTCCGAATTTACACAAAATTTTAGTAATTTTTTAGAATTTTGGTACCAATTTTCAGAATTTGGCTATATTCTAAAATTTAGGGGCAATTGCACGCCTCCTAATTAAAATAAACATAGGATTAAATCCTATACTTAGCTTAAATGTCATTGCACGGCCTATGCATAGCGTTAGTAGAACCTAAATTATAGCCTAA
>JARJDQ010028254.1:0-13548 GCA_030264215.1 Geostiba sp. GC000077
CCAAACGGGTATTGTATCTTCGGCAATTGTCAGTTTATTCCTCTCAATTTAAGAACATGCATTGTCAGAGCACACTATTCTATGCATATTTATTCGTCAAACAACCAGAGAACGCAATATCGCATACAAAATTTAAGCTGTAAAACATTTTTCAAAGAGGTATATCTCGAGAACCATTGAGTATTGAACCTTCGTGTATAGGACTTTTCGTCTTGTTTTGATGTCCTCTATCACTCACCAAGCTCTGTAAAGTATTTTATTAACACCCTGTATATTAATGGCCGAAAAGGCTATAGTTACTAACTGTGTACCAAAACGTAGTTCAATATTATTTGGTTAGCTGCTAAGCTAAGCTTAAGATTGATATAATAATTGAAAAATTATCAATAAAATGCAAATTGGTAATTTGAATATGAACTGAGCCTACAATTTCGAAAAAAAAACATGCCCGTTACAATGACCAAAAATGAATACGATGTGACGGCGCGAAATTTAAAATATGGACAGATGACAGTTAACAGGTAACAACAACAACGACATTGACAATGACGTTCACTACCATTATATATTTGGACTTTAGATTATTTTAGCGAGCTGTCGCAGTTTGTGTGTGCCTTCCATAACTCCAACCTCCAACCTCAACTCTAGAAAAGTGATTTATGTAAATTGCCTGGAACTATATAGCTATAGGGCACGAGGACTTTATGTCAGTATGGTTTGTTTGCATCCAGCTCACATCCAGCTCAATGGTAATGAATGAGATCCCAGTAAACAAAATGATGTATCAGAAATGTAGCAGCTATTATACTATATCAAAGTTGTACCAAACTTGACCAACGCCTGTTTCTTTTCCTTAAATGGTACATATCAGGTATAGAATTAAATGAAGAACATCAACAACTAAGCATTAATTGAAATGTTCATTAGTTCTTATAAAACAATGCAAAATTTTAGTGGGTATATAACATATATGTAACTTTGGTACCAGATATATATTTTTGAGCATATACCTGATATGTCGACATTTAACAGCGCGGCGATATATCCGTTACATAACATGGTTATATCTCCATGTAATCTAGATGGTATATCCCTGGTATATACTATCTATATGTGTTTACTGGGATGATACATATCTAACCTCACAATTACCAGCTGTTTCCACGTGCCTCATACATATAGCTTAGAAATTCAAATTCAATCATTTCGGATCGCCCGGTATGTCTAAATGTCATCGCGCACACCACTGGTAGTACCTAGAAAAGATCCCCAGTCCCCACTTCCATTGTTTATAGCTCAGTGCACAAAAGTGCAGTGCAATTATTCGTCGACTTGCTACGATGACTGACAGAATAAAAATGTTCGCATGGCTTGCATTTGCATGCCCACGGATAATAATAATTTCCGTTTCGGCGTTCGTTTCAATGTTCACCTTTAAATTTCGTGGAGAGATTGAGAGAAACACCGAGAAAACGAAAAATAATCAGTCAACTGCGATTAGCGCACATGGAGTCATGTTGATTGGCCATAATTATCCAGCAATATTGTGTGCATTTCGACATGTGTACGTTTTTTACAGCTCCACCGTGTGTGCGATGCGCCGAGTTGTAATTCGTGCTTGCTGGTACCTGCGGTACCTGCGATACCTGCTTCTTCTTGCCATTGGGGCATTGAATATACCTATATTATTGTCCGATTGCGATACGCACGACGACGATGTCGTGAATGTTTGCGCAATGCGAGCCATTAGAGAGCCGCGCACATGTAGATATATTACCCATATATCCACTTTTTGCAATTGTTTATTTCTTCTTTTTCTTCCTTTTCTCTAGTCTATTATGTTGCGGTGAAACTCGCCATAATAATTAAATATTTGCAATTTGCAATGACAAATCCCGTCGTTGGGCGCAATTACCGGTATACCTAAATTTTGATTTCTTCCTCGTTCGCCTTGCGCCTTCGTAATACCTTCACAAATTATACATATTATAAGGTTGTGTGAAAACGTATAATGGCGGTGAGATGTCATAATAAGATGTACAGGGGATATATTTTAAAAGTATAAATAACACTCTTATGTTGCTTTTTCCTTTACTATGCCTAGGCATAGAAAAGCTACTTTAATGCCGATTTTGTGGTAATTTTTGTTTTTTTTCTTGTTGTTATTGAAAGTCGTACATGGCCTATGTATACTTTTAAAATTAACTCACTGTATATCCCGTTTTTACACCAGCGCTGTCAAAAAATCTCCGGTGTCGGAGTTAATTATGCAAGTGGAGAAAAAATGTAAATAATAATTAAGCCTTCAGAGAGGATGGCATGGCGGATCACGAAATCACGATGCATTGCTCAGAATTTTTGTTATCGCTTATTAAGCATTAATTAACTACGCATCAACTAATTTATGCATTAATTATTATCGTTGTTATAGTCAGTTATCAGTTTTATCGTGTTTTATATGTGAATCTGTGAATACAATGTTGGTGAATATAAATTATTTTTCACATTGAAAGCGAATTGAATCTTTCAACTTTCAGCACTGTAATTTGATTGATTTATTACTCAATGTTGGTTCTGTTTGTGCTGCTGCCAATACAAGTGTGTTTTAGCTATAATTATTAACACTAAAGCTTCTTTACTATGGTTGAATTGTTTCAGGTGCTCAGTCAAGTCCAATAATGCCAGGTGGTGCGACGCCAGGCACCCCGAGTGCAAAACAAAAAGAAAAGTCGATGATACGAACCAAGCTCGTTGTCGCATTGTATAATTACAAAGCCATTGAAACCGGGGATTTGTCGTTGGAGAAGGTAAAAGAGCTGATCACTTCATTAAGGCGGATTAGCACTAGTAACAAATTTGTTACATTTGTTACATTCTGAACGCGTATCTTTGTGGATTCGGATAGCCAAGAAGACACTGTTTAGTATGCAAATTGTTGCAACTTACAACCCCCACAGAGGCTCAGATAAATGTTACATGTAACTCTAGCAAATTTGTTACAAGTGTAAAGCCGCCTTTATTATAACAGATTTGTTACGAATCTAAATCCTTATTCCTTTTGTCTTTTGCCTGGTTGCAGAATGCCGAGTATGAAGTCATGGACGATTCGCAAGAGCACTGGTGGAAAGTGCGTGACCGCGACGGGTAAGATACTAAGATGCGATAATGATCCTATATCCATTGAGCGATTAATACGTTCGTGACATTACAGCAACATTGGCTTCATACCGAGCAATTACGTGAAGGAGAAGGAACTCATTGGTCTGCAGCAGTACGAGTGAGTGGCTGATGTATTAATTAATTAAGACGACATGTTAATGGCACGTTTTTTTTTCGGTAGATGGTACGTGAACGACATGTCGCGTCAACGCTCCGAATCGCTGCTGAAACACGAGGACAAAGAAGGCTGTTTCGTCGTGCGAAATTCGTCGACGAGGGGCCTCTATACGCTATCGCTATACACAAAGGTGTAAGTGTACTCGATGGCCAGTTATTTTGTAGGTTAGGTTAACGTTACCATTTCCCATTTTCAGACCACATCCGCACGTCAAGCACTACCATATTAAGCAGAATTCGAAAGGGGAGTTCTTCCTTTCGGAGAAACATTGCTGCTCGTCAATTCCAGACCTGATAAACTATCACAAACACAACAGCGGTGGATTGGCGTCGCGGCTTAAGACCAGTCCCTGCGATCGTCCAGCACCAGCCACTGCCGGTTTAAGTCATGGTAATTAACAAAATGTCAAAATACGATTCGATTATTCATTTTGTGATGTTCCGCTTAGATAAATGGGAAATTGATCCACACGAACTGATGCTACTTGAAGAACTAGGCTCGGGACAGTTCGGCGTTGTCCGACGCGGCAAATGGCGGGGCTCTATTGATGTAGCTGTGAAAATGATGAAGGAGGGCACCATGTCCGAGGATGACTTCATTGAGGAGGCTAAAGTTATGACGTATGTTTATCTGCTGCAACTGCAACTGTAACCAAATCAGTAATTTTGTTATTTTCACGCACACGCAGCAAACTGCAACACACGAATCTGGTGCAGCTCTATGGTGTATGCAGCAAGAACCGGCCGATCTTCATCGTCACCGAATACATGCGGCACGGCTCCCTGCTGAATTATCTACGGCGGCACGAACAGTCGCTGTCCAGTAATCAAGGCCTCCTGCTCGACATGTGCATTCAAATCTGCAAAGGCATGGCGTACCTGGAGCGACACAACTACATACATCGCGATCTCGCCGCACGCAATTGTCTGGTCGGCTCGGAGAACATAGTCAAAGTGGCTGATTTTGGATTGGCGCGATACGTCCTCGATGATCAGTACACGTCCTCCGGCGGCACCAAGTTCCCCATCAAATGGGCACCGCCCGAAGTGCTCAACTATACGCGATTCTCATCTAAAAGCGATATTTGGGCTTACGGTACGTGCCGTAACGCGTGTTTTGCGTTTTATTTTATTTTAAAAATGCTTACACTAATGCTTACTATGTCACGAAACAAATGAATACGACGACTCGGAAATGACGCCGAATAGTTAAGGAACCACGTCACTATACTTCACATTTCCCTAATCGTTGTTTTGATCTTCATTAGCTTTAGTGTTTCTGTGTGCTAAAGTGAGTGACAGATGACATATGACAGATGACAGATGACAGTGACATTGTCAGTTCATTTAACTATTGAGCTAAACATTATAAAAAACACCACATTACCACCGTGCTTAACGCCCCTAATTGTGTTTATTTACGGACTATTAATTTCAGGTGTGCTTATGTGGGAAGTCTTCACCTGCGGCAAAATGCCGTACGGCCGCTTGAAAAACACAGAGGTCGTGGAGCGCGTGCAAAAAGGAATGATTTTGGAGAAACCAAAAGGATGCTACAAAGAAGTCTATGATGTATGTATGATCCACGCAATATTTGTATGTTTTTAATCTTGTTTGATTGCAGATCATGCGAAAGTGCTGGAGTCCGCTGCCGGAACATCGACCGTCGTTCCGCAACCTCAAGGAGCAACTAATCAACGTGTCGCAGGGCATTTTGGTTGATTGACTGGCCCAGCTGGTATGCGAAACGGCGACGTCGGCGACGCGTAGCTCATCCTCAGCGTCCAGCTGCGATCTCTGCACGCACTATGAGCAATCCTGGATCGGCTTCTGCCAAACGCTGTGCAGGGAAGCGAAGCGACGCGACCAGCAGCAGCAACAATAAGGAATTATCAACCCAATGGAACAAACAATAAATATATAAACTCTGAATCAGGATAACGAGCAACACGATATGAAGGTACGACAACTTAACGACTGAATTTAGTAATGAATTAATTTATATACTATCACTTTGTAATGTGTATGTACTTAAGAAATAAGTTCTCCCCAAAATGCGAATGAGCGATGAGATGATAAGCTTTATCTGTAATTTAAAGATGATGAATTTAATTGCCGGATATAATCCGAGGATAAGCGAATTTTAATTGTTTCGATTGTGACACCGTTGATTTTAAATACCAGACTTTTGACGAATTATTTAATAACTACTATGTAATAATGAGCATGTGTAATATTTTGGTGCCAGTGTATTTGCAAAATTTCCAATGCTAGTCTTTATATATTGGACCAATTACTGTAACAGACAAACTCAACCAAGCAACCATGTGAAGCACAAGAGAACATGAGATATATATGCAACAATCAATACATCATATTCTCAAAGACTCGAACAATCTCAAAACGGAACGCAAAGACTTCACACACTCTTGAATGAACCAGAATTTACCAATGTAAACAATACTATTACTAGGTATTTGTGTTTTAGTAGCAATGATTGACAAAACGCTTGTTGGTCCTTGGTGCCAAACATATAAGATATATGATATCATTTTTTGATTGATAATTTTTTTGTGATAATTTTCAAGCTTGTATTTTGCATTTTAAAATATCACTATTGAAGTATTTCGTTTTAAATAATCGTACGCATTTCGCACGATGGAAATGCCACGCCAGTTGTATTTAATAGGGGTGTGTACTCCAGCAAATAATTGAATGCAAAAGTGATTGTTTGAACTGCATGCCAGTAAATTTAAACGAAAGGAAGAAACGGGAAGTAGACACTAATTGTAGTAATTGAGTGTGACATGTAAAAAGCAACGTGTTTAGTGTAAAAACAAAAAGGACGACACAAAGTGGCTACGCTACGCATTGGCAGAAATCAATCGGAAAGTAATAAACAATTGATGTGAGCAACAACGTTTATAGTTTATAATTACGATGTGATAGCAGTATAATAATTATCGTTATTTATAAATGGGTAGTTTCGCTGTGTAACGGTGGCAAGCATTGATTATTTAGGCGCACACATACACACCTAGGTGGCCATCTCTCCCATTAATCTACAATCTAGGCTCATGGCTCACAACAAGAAAAACCATCTTGAATCTGATGACACTCCAAATAGTGCCTCTTGCAATGAGCCTGAATTGCATTGCATTACATACACACACGCAACTACATAACATTTGTAAACTAATGCTAATAGATCATCTAATCATATTATAATCTTTTGACTTTGTACATTCTTCAACTTGCTGCATTTGAATTTAGAACACTTTGGGATCGAACGCTTCTTGTAGCGTTTGTACACATTTGTATTTGTATGAATAATGAGCTAATGAACTAAGGAAATCTAATCTTTCATACTGTGTTCAAGCATACTTGCATATTGCATTGCAATTTGTAACATCTTAAATATACAAGTACATACATGTAGCCAGGAATAAAGTATTCAATTCTTACAAATATTCATAAAATGAGTCTGGATTAATTCAAGATGGCTGTCTTACCTTGTTGCCGTCGACTGTGGTGCTGGTTCGTGCACGGGTGGTATGTTGGTTGCCTACCATGAATATACTATTCCTAGTTCACAAGTTCTGTCAAAAGTTGAAAAGCTAGTGCACCAGAAAAGTAAGTTTGGGAGTGAAATAAGCTTTATTTCTCAATATTATGTACTATATTTAATGAAACCTCAAATCCCTCAAACTAATCTATGTTGAAAAGTGGTCACATCAGGAGGATTGTCCACTTCACCTTTCACAGCAATTTGATTAATTCGTAGCATTGTTTGTTGCACTCTATAAACTACAAAATTTCAAGAATTAGCTTTATATACTATATATAATTCAAAATTAATATGATACATACAGTTGATATTGGTATACTGCTTCCTCCTTTTCTTCTTAAAGTTTGTCTTTGTATGTGACAATGTCTTTTCAATAACAGTTGCATGTACATCAACTAATCCATCTTGAACAAGGGGAGTGCCAATTAAGGTGAAGTCTTTGGAAGCCAACAACAGCACCTGGAAGCCATTTAATTAGAGAGAAATCATCAAATCATGAGCCTTTGCAAAGCATACCTTTTCTAGCTTGATTTTGTCACCTGTCGTTGGTGGCCAATAACCCTCAACAACAATAATATCTCCTTCAGTGACTTTGAATTGCTTGCCACTTATGTGTACCACTGCAAATAGCCTACCCTGCTCATTGTTGGCAATTTGTGTATTGACTTTGTGTATTATTTCTTGACTTAAAAGCTTTTTCTGATTGGGATCAATGATTTCATGAGGAACTGGTACGTTGGACAAACATTGCTTTGGCAGTGCACTTAATATAACCGGTTTCGCTGTTGTTCTGATTACGCACTGTTTAAATAAGTTTCTAAGGATTAATGACATTGTTCTTAACTTTTATTAGGATCCAAGGAATCAAATTTACTGGGACAGAATGAGAATGACATATGTAAATAACCTAAATGTTTTTTCTTTTGAGCTGCAGAATGTCAAAATGTGCAAAAAGGTATTTAGGGTTTCAAGTTGATTTGTTTGGTGGTGGTAGCCCTGGTTCGGACGCGTTTCTTTCTTCAAAACCGATACACATATTTAAACATTTTCATAAATTTAAAGCATAGATTTTGGAATTAATTTGAAAGTCTTGCCCAAATCGTTAATTTTAATTTTGTTTGTTATAACTCTTAATCATCATCAATCCATTATTAATCAAAGTCGTCCCAGGAGTCCATTTTCCTGTTTAGTTCGAGGCGTTCTAGGTAATTTTGTGGCGGCACTGTTTTATGACATTCGACCATATTTGACTGACATTTGACTTTCGCCCACTTTTGTGCAACTTCTCCGTCCACCGTCCAGTCACCGTCAATTTTGTTGTGTTGAACACCGACTGAGAGAAATTCCTGGTTGAAATGGCGGAGTTCGGCGATAATTTTGATCAGAACGAAGCCGATCCGGCGGCGGAATTCCTCGCCCGCGAGCAGAACGAATTGGGGGCCATCATCGACGATGAGCTGAAGCCGACCATCCCGATGTCGCAGGTCAACGGCGGTGAGTTTCGCTAGTTTAACCTCACCCATGTTTCTCAGTCCGCCGTCCGCCCCCCATGTTATCTTTTCTCTGCGTGCCCCTTTATATATTCAGACTTAAACGTGCTCCACGGCACGTTCTGTGCGCTTTCGTGCATGCCGATATTTTGTGAGTTTTAAGTTAAGCTTTCACTGTAGATGGTGTTCATGTTGATGGTCTTAAGGAAAACTCTGGATCCAGCTTCGAGATGATTGATGGCCTTGAGCAGGATGGTTTTGATAAAGAAAACCCGTCTGGTATGTATAGGGTGTGCTTTCTATTCTCTCATACAAGTAGAAGTGCTGTGTGCAAATGCTGGTAATGAATCTCCTTCAGATGTTGCTCTTTCCTTGTATCTTTTTGCCTTTATTGCCTTTATTGCCTCTAATTTTACTCTTCTCTTTTATGTTGGTTCATAATTGTAGATCAGCTATATTTTGATCAATCTAATGAGCCAGGTAAGGATATCCTGCATTTAGAATTTAGTTAAAGTTTAGAATTACATTTGCATTGAATTAGCACTAGCTGTTAAACTGTATAAACTTTTGCATTCTTCCTTTTTAGAACTTGCATGCCCTGCATCTTGTTGATATTTTTCTGTTCTTAGGTAATACTAATAATTATGATTTTGATATGTACGGACGAGATGATGGTAAATTACGCGCCGAGATTAAACGAGAAACACATGGAACTAAATGTTTGCATATTTTAGCTTCACCATCACCACCACTTCAAAGAGTGAGGGAAGAACCTGAGAAGATCAAAAAGTGGCGTGAGGAACAAATAACGCGTCTAGAAGAAAAAGGTTTGACGTTTGAGGTGCATATTTTGCACAAAAGACTAACATAATGAACCCAATTTCAGACAAGCAGGAATTAGTCAAGAAGGAGGAGTGGAGAGAGATTGCAAAGATAGAACTTAAAGATTGGTACAAAAACCACGAGGAGACGATAGCGAAGACAAAGGCTGCCAACAGGTAATCTCCACTGAAATGATTGAAGACTAACCATTATTTTCTTGCTAATTTGATCAACTTGACTAAATTGTCTTAATATTGTTATGCTGCTTACTTTACGTGCTTTTCTAATGCTTTCACTTTCCGAAGGGACGCTGCAAAGTAAGTACATCTGCGTTCGCTGTGACTTTTCCGATCTAATTGCGATGTTTGTGTATAAAATCTTCATTCCTGCGTGATGAGTAATTTCTGGTTTTTGTGTTAGGAACGCCGAGAAGCAATTCGTTGCGGACGACAACGAAATTGAACCAGGCACGGAATGGGAACGCATCGCCAAGCTCTGCGACTTCAATCCGAAGGCGAAACAGGGCAGCAAAGACGTGACGCGCATGCGATCGATGATCTTGCAGTTGAAGCAGTCACCCCTGCCCATGTCCAATGCCTGATCTATCCGTACCTAGTACACGAAACGAGAAATATAAATATTCTATTTAATTCTATGTTATATTGGTTCCACTCACACATATATCCGTTTATTTTGTATATGATTTACGTTGACGTTGACGCATTCTGCGATTCGATTGAAGCACTACTATCAAATATATCATGTTTTCATGTTAAATGTACTGAATAATTTCAATAATTTGTACTATTGTATCATGGCATTCCTTTTTAATTAGTTGGATACTTGGATTAATTTGAACGGAGTAGTTTTGTTATTAGCGCAATATGTTAGATGTTACAGACATATGTGCAATGTAAATTCGGTGGAACAAGCACGTACTACGTTTAGAAATAGATGTACTGTAAAAATTGAGAATTATTGCTTGGGAAAATGTAAAAAATCGAGAATCGACTTCAAAGCAACCAAAACCTAATAAATTTATCATTATGCGGTCAAATCATCATGTGGCTATACGTTCCCCCATCCGTCGCCTACGCCAAATCTTTTCATTTGCGCAATTTGTTACAGTTCATAAAAAACTTAACACTGAATTTAATGAATAATCAAACAATGAATATGAATATTTAAAACTGGGAGAACACTAATTGAACAATACCTCCTTTTAATGTGTGAATTTAATTAACCCGATATCAATTTACTTGGGGTGATATAAAAGATCTAGATGAACGCTTTCTGTGGCATTCGTTGAAGTGCAGTTCAAATGTTCAAAATGGCGATTTTTCAGCTGTTTCTGGTAGCCACGGCTTTGCTGGCGATGGTCAACGGCCAAGACGACTGCGAAATGATACGCGTTGAAAGGGGCGATCGGTTTGGCACTATTGGCACCTGCTGCGTTAGTTGGAACCAAGGTACAAATTCTATACTACTAAACACTTCTTTTACATTCGTTATAAATCACTGTTTGAATGTCGACTCAAATAAGAGTCACTAGAAACTAGGGAATTTGCTGGCAACTGGCATGGCTATAGGTTCAAGCCTGCAACTTAAAAATAAAATAAAGTAAAATTTCCCCATGTTTAGTGACACTCCTTTTCGAGTAGACAAATTGAGCTTTGTATTTAGTTTTTGCTTTGCTTAGGCTCAAATACCGGAAGGAAATTTTTGGGAGGAATAATGGGCGGACTTGGTCTCGGCGGTGGAATTAGTGGCTTCTTGAAGGACAGCAAAACAAATCGCAATATCAAGGGTGGAATAGGCATTGGAGTGGGCACAGGACTTGTCGGCGGCGGTGACGATTCAGATCCGCCACCTCCTGTACAGCAGATTATCCAACAAGCTCCAGCTCCATTACCGTACAATCCGTATGGCCAGGCATACTATCCTCCAGCAGGTCCAGTCGGTCTAGTCGGTCCAGGCCAGTATGATTATATATACTACTGATAATAACAACTATGTATGCAATATATAATTGAAACGAAATATAACGCAGTAGTGGTATCATTTTTTTATGTTAATCATTTATCAAATGTTTATGACCCATCGCTAATGTTGATAGAGCGTGGTATCCCTAGTACCCTAGTATTAATACGTTGGTATTGCTATGGCACGCTCTCGCTGTGATGGCTGCAAATGGCTGTAATGTGTGTCACATGTTTGCCAAAACACTTTCGCTCTTCCTTCAACTCATATTGCTCATATGCGCTGCATCGCTACCCGCGTCTGCGCACTGGGTTGAGCGGAGTTAATCGAAAGTTGCCGAATCGGCTGCATTTTGACAGGCTTATGAATCACAGAAACATGAATCACACAAAGTGATCACAAATAGTTCTGATTTTAAATCTAGTGATAAATTTGTATTATTAATAACTTTTAAGTTTTTTTTTCTTTCAGACTTGATTCTACACAATTGGTATAATAAAGTATATTATCGATATTCACATAAGTTTTAATCGATTTAAAAATGCATGCAACAACCCCATGTGATCCCATCCCATCTCAAACATTGCAAAATAATTATTTTATATTATTGTCGCGCATGTGTTGTTTGATATTTAATAAGAGCTAACATAAATTATTATAATTCGGCAATGAAATAAACACATGATTATTTACGAAGCAATAAACAAAAGCGTTTAATTATTTATAGATTGCTTCATATGACACTGCGGTTTTTTTACATCTCTGCTTTATCATAATTGAAATTATTCGGTATGAAATTAATTATTATATTTCATTAATATAAAGTGGAGGAGCTCAAAGTGTTTCTGTTCATTTCCATTGTGGTCAGCATGTTTAATACTTACTTATTTCTACTTGTGGTAATCACCACCTTTCTTGTTTTGCCCAGCGTAGAAGCCCAATATCAATATGGTAAGTATGTAAACCAATAAACTAACAATGCCTTAGTAACGTGTCTATTATTTCAGATAATCCCAGCAAGCCTCTTCAATTGCAGCGACAATCGACAAGATATAAAACGTATCCAACCTATGGATATCCAGTTGTAGACAAATATAATTACTATGATTATCCCGAATATCCAAAGTATGCTACCAATGACGAATATATACCAAATAACGGAAGGATGATAAATGAAATGATACCAAACGGTTACGATGGTTACGGTTACGATGATTCTTTCAATAGAAATAAACGAAAAGGGATTAGTTTTGGCCTTCCTGGAGGAGGATTAGGAGTGCAGGCAACTGGATCATTATTCGGATACCAGTGGGGCTTAGGAGTCGGATTTGGTGGCGGCAATGTGGCTGAGAGAGTGGGTGAATCTTTTGACTACCAATGAGAAGATTAATATGAATTGAATAAAGACAGTAGCAAGAACGAATATGTTTCTTTCAGCTTCAGCTACAGCATTTGTTTTGTTTTGTTTGTTTGTTTGATTTTGTTTCCTCGTTGCATTCAACAACATGGCGGCTGCATAATTTCATGCTCCATGCATGCTCATTGCAAGTGTGAATGGCCTTGAGTTATCAAGTAGTCATGTTAGCGTCAACAACGACTCGTCTCGTTCTCGTTCAATTCGTGCTGCGAGTGCAAGCCAGCAGTAGTTACGCGTCAATCGTGCATTACGCGACGACAAACAATCAACAAATGGCCAGGGAAATGCAACAAGTCTGGAAGCGTGCAGATTGCGTTTGCTTCGATGTGGACAGCACAGTGATCACTGAGGAGGGCATTGACGAATTGGCTAAGTTCTGTAACAAAGGCACTGAGGTATCAAACTTGTAAGTATTCACGCAACGAATTTTGTCTTGGAATATAATATGTATGTTGAGTTGCCTACAACAAAACCTGTCTGTGAAACAACTATACGATAAAAGATAAGATGACCAAAATGCGTGTAGTTCTTGTATGAACGTCCCAGTGTGCACATGTGTGTTACAATAAATGTGTAAAACGAGGTTTAAGTATTTCTTCTCCGATCACACTAATCACCATCAATTAGTGCAACAAACTTCCACACTCCAACATTTTGTTATGTAATTCAACTGATAAGATGAATCTAATTGCATTCCAGAACCAGCAAAGCAATGTCAGGGTCCATGACATTCCAGGAATCTTTGAAATTGCGATTGGACATTATCCAGCCTAACTTGCAACAAATGAAGGATTTTATTCAAACGAAACCTCCGAAGTTAACACCTGGAATAAAGTAACTACCTACATCCAACATTTCCTATACCTATAATGAAATAACACATAATTTATTGCATGTATTCATATAGGAAACTGGTTGAATCACTTCAATCAAAA